>OZ035838.1:9468421-9680549 GCA_964034765.1 Knipowitschia caucasica | reverse complement strand
CATACTGCTGCTAATGTACAGATGGAAACATACTGCTGCTAATGTACAGATGGAAACATACTGCTGCTAATGTTCAGATGTAAACATACTGCTGCTAATGTTCAGATGTAAACATACTGCTGCTAATGTACAGATGTAACTAGAAAAACAAAAACGCACACCAAGTTCTTCTCATGAGGTGCATGTGCTGGAGTAGAAATTGAATGTATTGGAAAATACACAGCACACTCGGATAGATGTCCAAAAGATCTAATATGTATTACGTTTCGGCCTTAGCCTTCGTCAGATCATTTTTTTCTTATTTATTTGGATCACAATATCTGAATAATGTACAGATGTAAACATACTGCTGCTAATGTACAGATGTAAACATACTGCTGCTAATGTACAGATGTAAACATACTGCTGCTAATGTACAGACGTAAACATACTACTGCTGCTAATGTACAGACGTAAACATACTACTGCTGCTAATGTACAGGTGTAAGTACACTGCTGCTAATGTACAGATGTAAGTATACTGCTGCTAATGTACAGATATAAACATACTGCTGCTAATGTACAGATGTAAACATGCTGCTGCTAATGTACAGATGTAAACATACTGCTGCTAATGTACAGATGTAAGTACACTGCTGCTAATGTACAGATGTAAACATACTGCTGCTAATGTACAGATGTAAACATACTGCTGCTAATGTACAGATGTAAACATACTGCTGCTAATGTACATATGTAAGTACACTGCTGCTAATGTACAGATGTAAACATACTGCTGCTAATGTACAGATGTAAGTACACTGCTGCTAATGTACAGATGTAAACATACTGCTGCTAATGTACAGATATAAACATACTGCTGCTAATGAACAGATGTAAACATACTACTGCTAATGTACAGATGTAAACATACTGCTGCTAATGTACAGATATAAACATACTGCTGCTAATGTACAGATGTAAACATACTACTGCTAATGTACAGATGTAAACATACTGCTGCTAATGTACAGATGTAAACATGCTGCTGCTAATGTACAGATGTAAGTACACTGCTGCTAATGTACAGATGTAAACATACTGCTGCTAATGTACAGATGTAAGTACACTGCTGCTAATGTACAGATGTAAACATACTGCTGCTAATGTACAGATGTAAGTACACTGCTGCTAATGTACAGATGTAAACATACTGCTGCTAATGTACAGATGTAAGTACACTGCTGCTAATGTACAGATGTAAACATACTGCTGCTAATGTACAGATGTAAACATACTGCTGCTAATGTACAGATGTAAACATACTGCTGCTAATGTACAGATGTAAACATACTGCTGCTAATGTACAGATGTAAACATACTGCTGCTAATGTACAGATGTAAACATACTGCTGCTAATGTACAGATATAAACATACTACTGCTAATGTACAGATGTAAACATACTGCTGCTAATGTACAGATGTAAACATACTGCTGCTAATGTACAGATGTAAACATACTGCTGCTAATGTACAGATGTAAACATACTGCTGCTAATGTACAGATGTAAGTACATACTGCTGCTAATGTACAGATGTAAACATACTGCTGCTAATGTACAGATGTAAACATACTGCTGCTAATGTACAGATGTAGTAAACAACTGCTGCTAATGTACAGATGTAAGTACACTGCTGCTAATGTACAGATGTAAACATACTGCTGCTAATGTACAGATGTAAGTACATACTGCTGCTAATGTACAGATGTAAACATACTGCTGCTAATGTACAGATGTAAACATACTGCTGCTAATGTACAGATGTAAACATACTGCTGCTAATGTACAGATGTAAACATACTGCTGCTAATGTACAGATGTAAACATACTGCTGCTAATGTACAGATGTAAACATACTGCTGCTAATGTACAGATGTAAACATACTGCTGCTAATGTACAGATGTAAACATACTGCTGCTAATGTACAGATGTAAACATACTGCTGCTAATGTACAGATGTAAACATACTGCTGCTAATGTACAGATGTAAACATACTGCTGCTAATGTACAGATGTAAACATACTGCTGCTAATGTACAGATGTAAACATACTGCTGCTAATGTACAGATGTAAGTACACTGCTGCTAATGTACAGATGTAAACATACTGCTGCTAATGTACAGATGTAAGTACACTGCTGCTAATGTACAGATGTAAACATACTGCTGCTAATGTACAGATGTAAACATACTGCTGCTAATGTACAGATGTAAACATACTGCTGCTAATGTACAGATGTAAACATACTGCTGCTAATGTACAGATGTAAACATACTGCTGCTAATGTACAGATGTAAACATACTGCTGCTAATGTACAGATGTAAACATACTGCTGCTAATGTACAGATGTAAACATACTGCTGCTAATGTACAGATGTAAACATACTGCTGCTAATGTACAGATGTAAACATACTGCTGCTAATGTACAGATGTAAACATACTGCTGCTAATGTACAGATGTAAACATACTGCTGCTAATGTACAGATGTAAACATACTGCTGCTAATGTACAGATGTAAACATACTGCTGCTAATGTACAGATGTAAACATACTGCTGCTAATGTACAGATGTAAACATACTGCTGCTAATGTACAGATGTAAACATACTGCTGCTAATGTACAGATGTAAACATACTGCTGCTAATGTACAGATGTAAACATACTGCTGCTAATGTACAGATGTAAACATACTGCTGCTAATGTACAGATGTAAACATACTGCTGCTAATGTACAGATGTAAACATACTGCTGCTAATGTACAGATGTAAACATACTGCTGCTAATGTACAGATGTAAACATACTGCTGCTAATGTACAGATGTAAACATACTGCTGCTAATGTACAGATGTAAGTACACTGCTGCTAATGTACAGATGTAAACATACTGCTGCTAATGTACAGATGTAAACATACTGCTGCTAATGTACAGATGTAAACATACTGCTGCTAATGTACAGATGTAAACATACTGCTGCTAATGTACAGATGTAAACATACTGCTGCTAATGTACAGATGTAAACATACTGCTGCTAATGTACAGATGTAAACATACTGCTGCTAATGTACAGATGTAAACATACTACTGCTAATGTACAGATGTAAACATACTGCTGCTAATGTACAGATGTAAACATACTGCTGCTAATGTACAGATGTAAACATACTGCTGCTAATGTACAGATGTAAACATACTGCTGCTAATGTACAGATGTAAACATACTGCTGCTAATGTACAGATGTAAACATACTGCTGCTAATGTACAGATGTAAACATACTGCTGCTAATGTACAGATGTAAACATACTGCTGCTAATGTACAGATGTAAACATACTGCTGCTAATGTACAGATGTAAACATACTGCTGCTAATGTACAGATGTAAACATACTGCTGCTAATGTACAGATGTAAACATACTGCTGCTAATGTACAGATGTAAACATACTGCTGCTAATGTACAGATGTAAACATACTGCTGCTAATGTACAGATGTAAGTACACTGCTGCTAATGTACAGATGTAAACATACTGCTGCTAATGTACAGATGTAAACATACTGCTGCTAATGTACAGATGTAAGTACAACTGCTGCTAATGTACAGATGTAAACATACTGCTGCTAATGTACAGATGTAAACATACTGCTGCTAATGTACAGATGTAAACATACTGCTGCTAATGTACAGATGTAAACATACTGCTGCTAATGTACAGATGTAAACATACTGCTGCTAATGTACAGATGTAAACATACTGCTGCTAATGTACAGATGTAAACATACTGCTGCTAATGTACAGATGTAAACATACTGCTGCTAATGTACAGATGTAAACATACTGCTGCTAATGTACAGATGTAAACATACTGCTGCTAATGTACAGATGTAAACATACTGCTGCTAATGTACAGATGTAAACATACTGCTGCTAATGTACAGATGTAAACATACTGCTGCTAATGTACAGATGTAAACATACTGCTGCTAATGTACAGATGTAAACATACTGCTGCTAATGTACAGATGTAAACATACTGCTGCTAATGTACAGATGTAAACATACTGCTGCTAATGTACAGATGTAAGTACACTGCTGCTAATGTACAGATGTAAACATACTGCTGCTAATGTACAGATGTAAACACTGCTGCTAATGTACAGATGTAAACATACTGCTGCTAATGTACAGATGTAAACATACTGCTGCTAATGTACAGATGTAAACATACTGCTGCTAATGTACAGATGTAAACATACTGCTGCTAATGTACAGATGTAAACATACTGCTGCTAATGTACAGATGTAAACATACTGCTGCTAATGTACAGATGTAAACATACTGCTGCTAATGTACAGATGTAAACATACTGCTGCTAATGTACAGATGTAAACATACTGCTGCTAATGTACAGATGTAAACATACTGCTGCTAATGTACAGATGTAAACATACTGCTGCTAATGTACAGATGTAAACATACTGCTGCTAATGTACAGATGTAAACATACTGCTGCTAATGTACAGATGTAAACATACTGCTGCTAATGTACAGATGTAAACATACTGCTGCTAATGTACAGATGTAAACATACTGCTGCTAATGTACAGATGTAAACATACTGCTGCTAATGTACAGATGTAAACATACTGCTGCTAATGTACAGATGTAAACATACTGCTGCTAATGTACAGATGTAAACATACTGCTGCTAATGTACAGATGTAAACATACTGCTGCTAATGTACAGATGTAAACATACTGCTGCTAATGTACAGATGTAAACATACTGCTGCTAATGTACAGATGTAAACATACTGCTGCTAATGTACAGATGTAAACATACTGCTGCTAATGTACAGATGTAAACATACTGCTGCTAATGTACAGATGTAAACATACTGCTGCTAATGTACAGATGTAAACATACTGCTGCTAATGTACAGATGTAAACATACTGCTGCTAATGTACAGATGTAAACATACTGCTGCTAATGTACAGATGTAAACATACTGCTGCTAATGTACAGATGTAAACATACTGCTGCTAATGTACAGATGTAAACATACTGCTGCTAATGTACAGATGTAAGTACACTGCTGCTAATGTACAGATGTAAACATACTGCTGCTAATGTACAGATGTAAGTACACTGCTGCTAATGTACAGATGTAAACATACTGCTGCTAATGTACAGATGTAAGTACATACTGCTGCTAATGTACAGATGTAAACATACTGCTGCTAATGTACAGATGTAAACATACATGCTGCTAATGTACAGATGTAAACATACTGCTGCTAATGTACAGATGTAAACATACTGCTGCTAATGTACAGATGTAAACATACTGCTGCTAATGTACAGATGTAAACATACTGCTGCTAATGTACAGATGTAAACATACTGCTGCTAATGTACAGATGTAAACATACTGCTGCTAATGTACAGATGTAAACATACTGCTGCTAATGTACAGATGTAAACATACTGCTGCTAATGTACAGATGTAAACATACTGCTGCTAATGTACAGATGTAAACATACTGCTGCTAATGTACAGATGTAAACATACTGCTGCTAATGTACAGATGTAAACATACTGCTGCTAATGTACAGATGTAAACATACTGCTGCTAATGTACAGATGTAAACATACTGCTGCTAATGTACAGATGTAAACATACTGCTGCTAATGTACAGATGTAAACATACTGCTGCTAATGTACAGATGTAAACATACTGCTGCTAATGTACAGATGTAAACATACTGCTGCTAATGTACAGATGTAAACATACTGCTGCTAATGTACAGATGTAAACATACTGCTGCTAATGTACAGATGTAAACATACTGCTGCTAATGTACAGATGTAAACATACTGCTGCTAATGTACAGATGTAAACATACTGCTGCTAATGTACAGATGTAAACATACTGCTGCTAATGTACAGATGTAAACATACTGCTGCTAATGTACAGATGTAAACATACTGCTGCTAATGTACAGATGTAAACATACTGCTGCTAATGTACAGATGTAAACATACTGCTGCTAATGTACAGATGTAAACATACTGCTGCTAATGTACAGATGTAAACATACTGCTGCTAATGTACAGATGTAAACATACTGCTGCTAATGTACAGATGTAAACATACTGCTGCTAATGTACAGATGTAAACATACTGCTGCTAATGTACAGATGTAAACATACTGCTGCTAATGTACAGATGTAAACATACTGCTGCTAATGTACAGATGTAAACATACTGCTGCTAATGTACAGATGTAAACATACTGCTGCTAATGTACAGATGTAAACATACTGCTGCTAATGTACAGATGTAAACATACTGCTGCTAATGTACAGATGTAAACATACTGCTGCTAATGTACAGATGTAAACATACTGCTGCTAATGTACAGATGTAAACATACTGCTGCTAATGTACAGATGTAAACATACTGCTGCTAATGTACAGATGTAAACATACTGCTGCTAATGTACAGATGTAAACATACTGCTGCTAATGTACAGATGTAAACATACTGCTGCTAATGTACAGATGTAAACATACTGCTGCTAATGTACAGATGTAAACATACTGCTGCTAATGTACAGATGTAAACATACTGCTGCTAATGTACAGATGTAAACATACTGCTGCTAATGTACAGATGTAAGTACATACTGCTGCTAATGTACAGATGTAAACATACTGCTGCTAATGTACAGATGTAAACATACTGCTGCTAATGTACAGATGTAAACATACTGCTGCTAATGTACAGATGTAAACATACTGCTGCTAATGTACAGATGTAAACATACTGCTGCTAATGTACAGATGTAAACATACTGCTGCTAATGTACAGATGTAAACATACTGCTGCTAATGTACAGATGTAAACATACTGCTGCTAATGTACAGATGTAAACATACTGCTGCTAATGTACAGATGTAAACATACTGCTGCTAATGTACAGATGTAAACATACTGCTGCTAATGTACAGATGTAAACATACTGCTGCTAATGTACAGATGTAAACATACTGCTGCTAATGTACAGATGTAAACATACTGCTGCTAATGTACAGATGTAAACATACTGCTGCTAATGTACAGATGTAAGTACACTGCTGCTAATGTACAGATGTAAACATACTGCTGCTAATGTACAGATGTAAACACTGCTGCTAATGTACAGATGTAAACATACTGCTGCTAATGTACAGATGTAAACATACTGCTGCTAATGTACAGATGTAAACATACTGCTGCTAATGTACAGATGTAAACATACTGCTGCTAATGTACAGATGTAAACATACTGCTGCTAATGTACAGATGTAAACACACTGCTGCTAATGTACAGATGTAAACATACTGCTGCTAATGTACAGATGTAAACATACTGCTGCTAATGTACAGATGTAAACATACTGCTGCTAATGTACAGATGTAAACATACTGCTGCTAATGTACAGATGTAAACATACTGCTGCTAATGTACAGATGTAAACATACTGCTGCTAATGTACAGATGTAAACACTGCTGCTAATGTACAGATGTAAACATACTGCTGCTAATGTACAGATGTAAACATACTGCTGCTAATGTACAGATGTAAACATACTGCTGCTAATGTACAGATGTAAACATACTGCTGCTAATGTACAGATGTAAACATACTGCTGCTAATGTACAGATGTAAACATACTGCTGCTAATGTACAGATGTAAACATACTGCTGCTAATGTACAGATGTAAACATACTGCTGCTAATGTACAGATGTAAACATACTGCTGCTAATGTACAGATGTAAACATACTGCTGCTAATGTACAGATGTAAACATACTGCTGCTAATGTACAGATGTAAACATACTGCTGCTAATGTACAGATGTAAACATACTGCTGCTAATGTACAGATGTAAACATACTGCTGCTAATGTACAGATGTAAACATACTGCTGCTAATGTACAGATGTAAACATACTGCTGCTAATGTACAGATGTAAACATACTGCTGCTAATGTACAGATGTAAACATACTGCTGCTAATGTACAGATGTAAACATACTGCTGCTAATGTACAGATGTAAACATACTGCTGCTAATGTACAGATGTAAGTACACTGCTGCTAATGTACAGATGTAAACATACTGCTGCTAATGTACAGATGTAAACATACTGCTGCTAATGTACAGATGTAAACATACTGCTGCTAATGTACAGATGTAAACATACTGCTGCTAATGTACAGATGTAAACATACTGCTGCTAATGTACAGATGTAAACATACTGCTGCTAATGTACAGATGTAAACATACTGCTGCTAATGTACAGATGTAAACATACTGCTGCTAATGTACAGATGTAAACATACTGCTGCTAATGTACAGATGTAAACATACTGCTGCTAATGTACAGATGTAAACATACTGCTGCTAATGTACAGATGTAAACATACTGCTGCTAATGTACAGATGTAAACATACTGCTGCTAATGTACAGATGTAAACATACTGCTGCTAATGTACAGATGTAAACATACTGCTGCTAATGTACAGATGTAAACATACTGCTGCTAATGTACAGATGTAAACATACTGCTGCTAATGTACAGATGTAAACATACTGCTGCTAATGTACAGATGTAAACATACTGCTGCTAATGTACAGATGTAAACATACTGCTGCTAATGTACAGATGTAAACATACTGCTGCTAATGTACAGATGTAAGTACACTGCTGCTAATGTACAGATGTAAACATACTGCTGCTAATGTACAGATGTAAACATACTGCTGCTAATGTACAGATGTAAACATACTGCTGCTAATGTACAGATGTAAGTACACTGCTGCTAATGTACAGATGTAAACATACTGCTGCTAATGTACAGATGTAAACATACTGCTGCTAATGTACAGATGTAAACATACTGCTGCTAATGTACAGATGTAAACATACTGCTGCTAATGTACAGATGTAAACATACTGCTGCTAATGTACAGATGTAAACATACTGCTGCTAATGTACAGATGTAAACATACTGCTGCTAATGTACAGATGTAAGTACACTGCTGCTAATGTACAGATGTAAACATACTGCTGCTAATGTACAGATGTAAACATACTGCTGCTAATGTACAGATGTAAACATACTGCTGCTAATGTACAGATGTAAACATACTGCTGCTAATGTACAGATGTAAACATACTGCTGCTAATGTACAGATGTAAACATACTGCTGCTAATGTACAGATGTAAACATACTGCTGCTAATGTACAGATGTAAACATACTGCTGCTAATGTACAGATGTAAAACACTGCTGCTAATGTACAGATGTAAACATACTGCTGCTAATGTACAGATGTAAACATACTGCTGCTAATGTACAGATGTAAACATACTGCTGCTAATGTACAGATGTAAACATACTGCTGCTAATGTACAGATGTAAACATACTGCTGCTAATGTACAGATGTAAACATACTGCTGCTAATGTACAGATGTAAACATACTGCTGCTAATGTACAGATGTAAACATACTGCTGCTAATGTACAGATGTAAACATACTGCTGCTAATGTACAGATGTAAACATACTGCTGCTAATGTACAGATGTAAACATACTGCTGCTAATGTACAGATGTAAACATACTGCTGCTAATGTACAGATGTAAACATACTGCTGCTAATGTACAGATGTAAACATACTGCTGCTAATGTACAGATGTAAGTACACTGCTGCTAATGTACAGATGTAAACATACTGCTGCTAATGTACAGATGTAAGTACACTGCTGCTAATGTACAGATGTAAACATACTGCTGCTAATGTACAGATGTAAACATACTGCTGCTAATGTACAGATGTAAACATACTGCTGCTAATGTACAGATGTAAACATACTGCTGCTAATGTACAGATGTAAACATACTGCTGCTAATGTACAGATGTAAACATACTGCTGCTAATGTACAGATGTAAACATACTGCTGCTAATGTACAGATGTAAACATACTGCTGCTAATGTACAGATGTAAACATACTGCTGCTAATGTACAGATGTAAACATACTGCTGCTAATGTACAGATGTAAACATACTGCTGCTAATGTACAGATGTAAACATACTGCTGCTAATGTACAGATGTAAACATACTGCTGCTAATGTACAGATGTAAACATACTGCTGCTAATGTACAGATGTAAACATACTGCTGCTAATGTACAGATGTAAACATACTGCTGCTAATGTACAGATGTAAGTACATACTGCTGCTAATGTACAGATGTAAACATACTGCTGCTAATGTACAGATGTAAACATACTGCTGCTAATGTACAGATGTAAACATACTGCTGCTAATGTACAGATGTAAACATACTGCTGCTAATGTACAGATGTAAACATACTGCTGCTAATGTACAGATGTAAACATACTGCTGCTAATGTACAGATGTAAACATACTGCTGCTAATGTACAGATGTAAACATACTGCTGCTAATGTACAGATGTAAACATACTGCTGCTAATGTACAGATGTAAACATACTGCTGCTAATGTACAGATGTAAACATACTGCTGCTAATGTACAGATGTAAACATACTGCTGCTAATGTACAGATGTAAACATACTGCTGCTAATGTACAGATGTAAACATACTGCTGCTAATGTACAGATGTAAACATACTGCTGCTAATGTACAGATGTAAACATACTGCTGCTAATGTACAGATGTAAACATACTGCTGCTAATGTACAGATGTAAACATACTGCTGCTAATGTACAGATGTAAACATACTGCTGCTAATGTACAGATGTAAACATACTGCTGCTAATGTACAGATGTAAACATACTGCTGCTAATGTACAGATGTAAACATACTGCTGCTAATGTACAGATGTAAACATACTGCTGCTAATGTACAGATGAAACATACTGCTGCTAATGTACAGATGTAAACATACTGCTGCTAATGTACAGATGTAAGTACACTGCTGCTAATGTACAGATGTAAACATACTGCTGCTAATGTACAGATGTAAACTGCTGCTAATGTACAGATGTAACATACTGCTGCTAATGTACAGATGTAAACATACTGCTGCTAATGTACAGATGTAAACATACTGCTGCTAATGTACAGATGTAAACATACTGCTGCTAATGTACAGATGTAAACATACTGCTGCTAATGTACAGATGTAAACACTGCTGCTAATGTACAGATGTAAACATACTGCTGCTAATGTACAGATGTAAACATACTGCTGCTAATGTACAGATGTAAACATACTGCTGCTAATGTACAGATGTAAGTACACTGCTGCTAATGTACAGATGTAAACATACTGCTGCTAATGTACAGATGTAAGTACACTGCTGCTAATGTACAGATGTAAACATACTGCTGCTAATGTACAGATGTAAACATACTGCTGCTAATGTACAGATGTAAAACATACTGCTGCTAATGTACAGATGTAAGTACACTGCTGCTAATGTACAGATGTAAACATACTGCTGCTAATGTACAGATGTAAACATACTGCTGCTAATGTACAGATGTAAACATACTGCTGCTAATGTACAGATGTAAACATACTGCTGCTAATGTACAGATGTAAACATACTGCTGCTAATGTACAGATGTAAACATACTGCTGCTAATGTACAGATGTAAACATACTGCTGCTAATGTACAGATGTAAACATACTGCTGCTAATGTACAGATGTAAACATACTGCTGCTAATGTACAGATGTAAACATACTGCTGCTAATGTACAGATGTAAACATACTGCTGCTAATGTACAGATGTAAACATACTGCTGCTAATGTACAGATGTAAACATACTGCTGCTAATGTACAGATGTAAACATACTGCTGCTAATGTACAGATGTAAACATACTGCTGCTAATGTACAGATGTAAACATACTGCTGCTAATGTACAGATGTAAACATACTGCTGCTAATGTACAGATGTAAACATACTGCTGCTAATGTACAGATGTAAACATACTGCTGCTAATGTACAGATGTAAACATACTGCTGCTAATGTACAGATGTAAACATACTGCTGCTAATGTACAGATGTAAACATACTGCTGCTAATGTACAGATGTAAGTACACTGCTGCTAATGTACAGATGTAAACATACTGCTGCTAATGTACAGATGTAAACATACTGCTGCTAATGTACAGATGTAAACATACTGCTGCTAATGTACAGATGTAAGTACATACTGCTGCTAATGTACAGATGTAAACATACTGCTGCTAATGTACAGATGTAAGTACACTGCTGCTAATGTACAGATGTAAACATACTGCTGCTAATGTACAGATGTAAACATACTGCTGCTAATGTACAGATGTAAACATACTGCTGCTAATGTACAGATGTAAACATACTGCTGCTAATGTACAGATGTAAACATACTGCTGCTAATGTACAGATGTAAACATACTGCTGCTAATGTACAGATGTAAACATACTGCTGCTAATGTACAGATGTAAACATACTGCTGCTAATGTACAGATGTAAACATACTGCTGCTAATGTACAGATGTAAACATACTGCTGCTAATGTACAGATGTAAACATACTGCTGCTAATGTACAGATGTAAACATACTGCTGCTAATGTACAGATGTAAACATACTGCTGCTAATGTACAGATGTAAACATACTGCTGCTAATGTACAGATGTAAACATACTGCTGCTAATGTACAGATGTAAACATACTGCTGCTAATGTACAGATGTAAACTAATACAGTGCTGCTAATGTACAGATGTAAACATACTGCTGCTAATGTACAGATGTAAACATGCTGCTGCTAATGTACAGATGTAAACATACTGCTGCTAATGTACAGATGTAAACATACTGCTGCTAATGTACAGATGTAAACATACTGCTGCTAATGTACAGATGTAAGTACACTGCTGCTAATGTACAGATGTAAACATACTGCTGCTAATGTACAGATGTAAGTACACTGCTGCTAATGTACAGATGTAAACATACTGCTGCTAATGTACAGATGTAAACATACTGCTGCTAATGTACAGATGTAAACATACTGCTGCTAATGTACAGATGTAAACATACTGCTGCTAATGTACAGATGTAAACATACTGCTGCTAATGTACAGATGTAAACATACTGCTGCTAATGTACAGATGTAAACATACTGCTGCTAATGTACAGATGTAAACATACTGCTGCTAATGTACAGATGTAAACATACTGCTGCTAATGTACAGATGTAAGTACACTGCTGCTAATGTACAGATGTAAACATACTGCTGCTAATGTTCAGATGTAAACATACTGCTGCTAATGTACAGATGTAAACATACTGCTGCTAATGTACAGATGTAAACATACTGCTGCTAATGTACAGATGTAAACATACTGCTGCTAATGTACAGATGTAAACATACTGCTGCTAATGTACAGATGTAAACATACTGCTGCTAATGTACAGATGTAAACATACTGCTGCTAATGTACAGATGTAAACATACTGCTGCTAATGTACAGATGTAAACATACTGCTGCTAATGTACAGATGTAAACATACTGCTGCTAATGTACAGATGTAAACATACTGCTGCTAATGTACAGATGTAAACATACTGCTGCTAATGTACAGATATAAACATACTGCTGCTAATGTACAGATGTAAACATACTACTGCTAATGTACAGATGTAAACATACTGCTGCTAATGTACAGATATAAACATACTGCTGCTAATGTACAGATGTAAACATACTGCTGCTAATGTACAGATGTAAGTACACTGCTGCTAATGTACAGATGTAAACATACTGCTGCTAATGTACAGATGTAAACATACTGCTGCTAATGTACAGATGTAAGTACACTGCTGCTAATGTACAGATGTAAACATACTGCTGCTAATGTACAGATGTAAACATACTGCTGCTAATGTACAGATGTAAACATACTGCTGCTAATGTACAGATGTAAACATACTGCTGCTAATGTACAGATGTAAACATACTGCTGCTAATGTACAGATGTAAGTACACTGCTGCTAATGTACAGATGTAAACATACTGCTGCTAATGTACAGATGTAAACATACTGCTGCTAATGTACAGATGTAAACATACTGCTGCTAATGTACAGATGTAAGTACACTGCTGCTAATGTACAGATGTAAACATACTGCTGCTAATGTACAGATGTAAACATACTGCTGCTAATGTACAGATGTAAACATACTGCTGCTAATGTACAGATGTAAACATACTGCTGCTAATGTACAGGTGTAAGTACACTGCTGCTAATGTACAGATGTAAACATACTGCTGCTAATGTACAGATGTAAACATACTGCTGCTAATGTACAGATGTAAACATACTGCTGCTAATGTACAGATGTAAACATACTGCTGCTAATGTACAGATGTAAACATACTACTGCTAATGTACAGATGTAAACATACTGCTGCTAATGTACAGGTGTAAGTACACTGCTGCTGATGTACAGATGTAAACATACTGCTGCTAATGTACAGATGTAAACATACTGCTGCTAATGTACAGATGTAAGTACACTGCTGCTAATGTACAGATGTAAACATACTGCTGCTAATGTACAGATGTAAACATACTGCTGCTAATGTACAGATGTAAACATACTGCTGCTAATGTACAGGTGTAAGTACACTGCTGCTAATGTACAGATGTAAACATACTGCTGCTAATGTACAGATGTAACCATACTGCTGCTAATGTACAGATGTAAACATACTGCTGCTAATGTACAGGTGTAAGTACACTGCTGCTAATGTACAGATGTAAAAATACTGCTGCTAATGTACAGATGTAAACATACTGCTGCTAGTGTACAGATGTAAACATAATTACATGGCTACGGATATTCAGGACAAGTGACAGGTTCAGCTTCTCTTTCTGCAGGGTCACAATGACGTTAATCATTGACTGGGTCCTGCCTTCGGCGCCTTCTTTTACCCCGTGAATCCTGATATTGCCTCTTCTCGAGCGGCTTTCTTGGTCTGTCAGTCTGGACATAGTTTGTTTTTCGCAACTCCAGGAAAGAGTATCCTCTTCAATTAACTGGATACACCACTCCGACTACATGATGCACGGTTCTGCCTTGTCTACTCTTTCAGCTCATTAGAAGATTCTGCATTCTCTATTCAAAAATCATTTATTTCTTGAAGTTGATGTAGATTTCAGAAATGTCTCCATAAAACGTTTATACTAATTATTATCATTAGGTGTTAAGTTTAGTGAATTCAGAAGATTCAAGGACAAAGTTAGTTTCTGTGATATAAGTATCATTTTAGGAACAGCATGCCTCTCTTATCAGGACAAGGTATGAGACCCAAAACCGGACTACACCAGACCCAGACCAGGGCCTCAGTTGGTCTCACCATATGACATTTTCATAAAACTGTTGGTAGGACATTTTGTCAGCAGTCAGGGACAGAGAGAGGGGACATCGCAGAGCACCTGGATGTCCTCTCAGTACATTTTCAGGCCTGGAGGGAGAGTTAAAATGGCTCAGCTCATAGGACTAGTTAGGGAAATAGAGCTCAGAGAGATTTGTATTAATATTTAATTGTAAAGAGAATTAAATATTGTTTTATATTTAACTCTTGAATCTTTGTCTTATTTCTATATCAAATTCTGAGACACGTCCGTCATTTTTTTGACAATAAAGTACAGCTTGGAGATCTGTCATTGTTTCCAGCGGCTGCTCCTCTGTTAGCTCACTCGCAGCCATCGTAGCTTCTAGCTCAGGTTCCTCGTCTGCTTCTTCTACAAGCTTTTTTATGTTGGATTTCGTTTGTCTTAGTCTCCCTCTGTCATAATACCCCTCTTTTACTACTGATAAGATAAGATAAGATAAACCTTTATTAGTCTCACGGTGGAGAAACTTCAGTGTCATCGTTGCGCACATTACAGCAGAGAAAGGAAATAAGAGCACTCAGATTGCACACATCAAATAAGTCTGTTATTTAAGATAATAGACAATAAAATTAAGATAAAAATTAACTCTGGGCTATAATTGCACTTGGTTCAAAAGTATTTACAGATGTCTATATTATACATTAGCAGCGGAGAATATGAGAATATGAGCAGAATAAACATCAGAAATAATATCAACAAGTAAAGTGACTGGTGAAAGGCAGAATTATCAGATGGATTTGTAATATTACAGTCAAATATGGTTAAAGGGAAATTGTTGCAAATATAACTTTGAAGTGGGGTTCTCTATTTCCAATTGGAGAGCTGTTCATATGCTTCCGCCATGACAAGTCCAACCCGGAAGTCGGTCTTTGCCCCTTTATGGATCAATGTCTCTATGTGTTGTTTATTGTTACATTATTGATTATTGGCTAAAGAACAAAAGGACGACATCACGGATACAAGCGACATATGAGTTTCCTCCAGAGTGAAGTTCCCTTAAGACGCAGAGGGACTGTGTCTCTCAGCAGGGAACGCCTCAGGATTACCCCAGATGAGCAGGAAGTGTGTGTGGTCAGACTGCTGCCTCTGCGACTCAGCAACAGATAAAGTGTAAGAAAATTGATGGATTTTGTAAATACCTAGCTTTCAACTCCCTCCAAAAACCATATATGTAACAAAAAATACATATCTGAAATCCAGCTCTTGTCAGACCTCTGAAACAAAGTAGGGCAGGGCCTGGTTATCACTGTGATGGGAGACCTCTGGGAACACCAGGTGCCACAGTGGGGCAGCTGCGGCTATAGTGCCCAACTGTAGTAGGTTTCCTCCGGGTACTCCGGTTTCCCCTACCACTAAAAATATGTACAATAGGTCTGGCATGCGCCTCCTGTTCGGCGACCCCGCTCCCATCTCTGTGTGGAGTGAGTGGACAAGTGCCCAAAAAATAACAATTGTAAACCGCTTTGTGACTCTGGTCTGTGAAAGGCGGTATATAAATAAAGCTTACTTACTTACTTACTTACTAGTAGTAGTAGTAATCTTTATTTATATACCGCCTTTTCACTGCAGATCTGAGTCTCAAAGCGGTTTACAATTGTTCATTTATTTTGGCATTTGTCTCTCCCTCCACACAGAAATGGGAGGGGCCAGTACAGGAGGCGCATGCCAGAACTATTGGACATATTTTTAGTGGTAGGGGAAACCAGAGTACCCGGAGGAAACCTACGCAGACACAGGGAGAACATGCAAACTCCACTCAGAAAGGCCCTGGTCCGACCGGGATTCGAACCCAGGACCTTCTTGCTGAGAGGCGAGAGTGCTATCCACTCAGCCACCGTGTGTCTTGCCTAAGGATACAACTGTGGTAGTATCCTTAGGCAAGACACTTCACCCACATCAGAATGAGTCTGATATGGAGGGGCCAATGGCAGAAATGGGTTGCCTCGCTTCTGTCAGTTTGCCCCAGGGCAAGAGACTTTGAGAGTCTAGAGAAGACTAAAAAACTGATGCATTATTAATAAAACAGGCAGGCTGATCAGGAAATGTGTCTCTGTGATGAGGAGAAGTGTGGACTCTGTGGGAGCTGTGCTGGAAAGAAGGATGAGGGCTCTAATGCAGGGCATCCTGGGTAACTCAAGACAACCTCTGCAACTCCAGACACCCTCTACATGACACTATGGCCGCTCAGAGGAGTAATCGAAGCAACAGACTCCTCTCACTGCGCTGCCGAACGGAACGTTTGAAGAGATCCTTTGTTCCTTCACCTGTCAGTCTGTACAACAAACCTGGATGAGTCTTCTGCTGCTGGACACTTGAATTTCTCCTATGGGGATCAATAAAGTATGTATCTATCTAAAACAGCTGGCTCTAAAACAGTTTAGTTTCACATCATGTATTTCTGTCTCTGTCATATCTTTAGATCCGAGGACCATCCTCACTCAGCCAATCAGCTCAAAGAGGCAAATCGGGACTCACAAGTCTCTCTCTGACACGGAAAATAACATGTTTTCTGGTGAGATGAAGAGGCAAGACTATTTATTTATTGTTCTATTACTGTGCGTAAGACTCTGGGACATGTGAGTGCGTGTCTCTCTGTGCAGCTCCAGGTCTGCAGCCTCTCAGCTCAGACTGACGCTGCAGGAGGAGGATAGATCAGCAGCAGGATCTTCCCATCTCTGCTGTCTGTGAAGGTAAGACCCACTCCTCCTCAGACACAACCCGCCTCCACATGCAACCCACACGCACCCAAACACGACCCAACACCAAGATGTGGGCCATCGTCGCGCGCCGCTGCAGAGGACAGGACGGAGGGATGGGGTGAGAGCCAGACCGCCTTACATAACACCACCAGACTGACGCTCTTCATATTCACCAAGCGTCTTTCTGGAAATTCTAAAGTTTAACGCGAATAAATTGGTGCGAAAAAGCTGCCGACATGAGGTCGATGCGTCATATCTATAGCCACATGGAGCGACTCTTCTCAGGTTCCTCCCGGGCCTCGCGTCTCTCTGTTGGCTCCAGCTTACGCGGAGGAGCCTGGCTCACCTGGTACCGTGTTTTGACGTTTCTCACAATATTTGCAGTCTGTGTATCTCTCGCTTTCTCCGTGTGCTATTTGGACGTACTTCCGCTAATGTTTTGCGTTTTGGGCCCGTGTTGACAGTTTCTGTCGTGGTTTTTATTCTGCATCAATTTTGAAGCAGCTGTGCGCGTTCCCGAGGCGCGCCGCGGGTTGTGATGTGTCTCGGGGGCGCGCCTCAGGAGCAGTCGGAAGCGAGACAGGATTAAACCATGGGAACTTGTGTGTCTCTTTCTGCTCTCTCTGGGGTCTCTCTCTTCTCTTTCTCTGATCTCTCTCTTTCTGCTCTCTCTCTGGTCTCTCCTGTTTTAAATCGAATGTGAAAGTATTATAAGACTCCGTAACATTGCCCCAGATTGTTGTTCTGTTGTGCTTCATGTGACTCGGGCTTTAGTCTCGCTCTGGTCTTGTGATCTGGTCTCATCATCTGTGGAATGAGATGTTTTTAAGAACTATCTGTACAAACTGTAGTTTCTCTCTCTGGTCTCTCTCTGATCTCTCTGTTCTTTCTCTGGTGTCTCTCCTATCTCTGGTCTTTGGTCTCTCTCTCTGATGTTTCTCTGGTCTCATACCATGTGTGTTGCAGTGAGGCTCAGTCTCGGTCCGTGATGCTTCAACACCAGGATCCTCTGGACTCTCTGAGAAACAGGAAGTGCCAGGACCAAGATGGAAACTCCAACTTCCTGTCCACCACCTCTTCCTCCAAAGACGACGAGAACCGGAACCAGATCCGCCCTCGAAGCTTGGTCCCTGTGGGTCGCGAGCCTCCCCCCTCTTCCCCCCCTTTCACCGTGCTCTCCCCGCGAGCACGCATCCCCTGCTGGTCTACACTCGAGCCGCTACCAGAAGTGGAGGCGGCGGACGATGGTTACGGTCGCGTTCCACCAGATGGCGCTGAGGAGGGGAGGCTCCTGCAGGAGGAAGGGGAAGAGGCGAGACTCATGATGCAGCAGTACGAGGAGAAGCAGAGACAGAAGGTCCAGAAGGAGCAGGAGGAGCTGGAGGAGCAGGACGAGTGGGGAGGTGACAGTGGGTCGGACTCAGGAAGCATGGCGTCTCTGCAGATAGAGGGCGCTGATGAGAGCGCAATGGAGAGATGGGACCGAGTCGGAGTTGGAGCCACACGCTCCAGTCTGGAGAAGAGGAGGTCTACCAGCTACAGCCTTGACCATGGTGAGACTAGAGACCAATGAAAGACCAGAGAGACCAGAGAGAGACCAGACTAAACATTGAAGTACAGTAGTCACTCCTGCACTAGTCCTTGGTTGATGGTTTATGGTTGATGGCAGGTGGTTATAGTAGTTGCTCACATAGTGTCTCTCTTGTCCCTCAGATGAAGAGCAGTCGTCGGACTCGGACGGGGAGCAAGGCGAGCTCATGGACGCCGTGTGGACGTTGAGGGACCGTGAACGCTTCAAGGCTCAGGAGATGGAGCGGCACCAGACGCAGCTAACCATGTACCGCCGCCTGGCGTTGATCCGCTGGGTGCGCGCTCTGCAGAGCCGTGTGCAGGACCAGCAGCAGCGCCTCCAGGGCAGCTTCGACCTCATCCTCACACACCGCAAAGAGCTGCTGCGAGCCGGCGCCACCGTCTCCGTGGCAACTGCCGCCAACGCCACAGTGACGGCGGCGCAGGCTTGAGGATGGAGGAGAGAGAGAGGGTCCACAATATTACACTAAAACTGAGGATCTGAAGAGTTCAAAACATGAAAAGAAGGTTTGAATCTCTCTGGTCTCTCTCTTGTCTCTCTCTTGTCTCACTCTCTGGTCTCTCTCTGGCCTCTCTCTTGTCTCACTCTCTGGTCTCTCTTTGGTCTCTCTCTGATCTCTTTCATGTCTCTCTCTGGTCTCTCTCTTGTCTCACTCTCTGGTCTCTCTTTGGTCTCTCTCTGATCTCTCTCTGGTCTCTCATTGGCTGAGGCAGTGTTTAACACTTATCCACACAGTGGGACATAGATGCTCATGATGTGAAAGAGCAGTGGCTCTACCCTGAGCTCTCCCCAGTGACTGGTTGATAGATGGCCGTCTCTTCTTCAGCTTCGCCTGTTTCTGTTTGTGATGTTCTTGTCCTCATTCCACACAAAGCAATAATGATATAATAATATAATGCTTTTAATTATATTAATGATAATAATGGAGATCATTTTACATACAGCAGTTTGTGCTTGTGTCGTTGGGCACGACACATCCTCTCTCCTGGAATCTGCAATTCCTCGCCCCTGGATGAAGAATGTTTATATCATTACAAAATGTAAATAGGGATTATTAATTATTATTATTAAGTCAACTGTAAAAAATAAAAGAGTTTATCCAGACTGTCACAGTTTATTTAAATACAAAAGGAGAAAGTACTGGTCTCTCTCTCTGGTTTCTCTCTCTAGTCCCTCTCACTGGTCTCTCTCTGGTCTCTCTCTGTTCTCTCTTTGGTTCCTCTCTATGGTCTCTCTCTGGTCCCTGTTCCAAACTGTTTCTTTGGTGAATGTTTGTCTGTGTCACATGTGCATCAGCTGTAAGGAGAAAAACAACAACTCAGTGTGGAGACCAGGACGCCCCAGGGACCAGAGAGAAATCAGAGAGAGAGACCAGAGAAAGACCAGAGAGAGAACAGAAAGAGACTAGAGGGAGACCAGACAGTGACTCACAGGGCTCTTTCTCACAGATGATGAAGACAGTATGTTGTCTCTGATTTGTTCACAACATTTTACTTTCAGACTTCTGTTCCAGTTCCATTTTGCAGGGTAATTTTTTTTTCATTGATTCCTTCAAGATTTATTTTGAGATGATTTTTCTCTTTCACCCAGAGGCAGTAAACAAACGGCTCACATCTGATGACAAATATTACGCGGAAAACAATACACAATAAATATGCTGTTTGTTGTCCATAATAACAATAACATTAGTAATAGTAATAATGATAATATTAATTTTAAAATCCAGGAGGTGATTTACAAATCCAAACAGAGGAGCAGATAGCAGCTCATTTAACCGAGGTGACATGACCTATATGCAAGTTTTGAGTGTTGTATGGTGTATCACTCATTATCAAATATTTGCTGAGGAGTTGGACTGTGAAGAGCGTCATATGGCACCTGTAATGGATAAGTCTAGCTGCTGTTCCTTCAGTGTCCAGCAGGAGGCGCCCTCACACAGACAGTGATCACGCCTCGAGCCAGAACCACGCGCTGTGAGAATATTATCATTATAATTTGAGAAAAAGGATTAAAGACACAGCATGTAAAAACAAAACATGTCGTCGGACAAACATTAGCTGTTGAAGATTAGAAAACCACCAAAATACATTATGGGAAAACTGAATCTACAGCCTCAGTCCTGGGTCTATAGCCTCAGTCCTGGATCTACAGCCTCAGTCCTGGATCTACAGCCTCAGTCCTGGATCTACAGCCTCAGTCCTGGATCTACAGCCTCAGTCCTGGGTCTACAGCCTCAGTCCTGGATCTACAGCCTCAGTCCTGGGTCTACAGCCTCAGTCCTGGATCTACAGCCTCAGTCCTGGGTCTACAGTCTCAGTCCTGGATCTACAACCTCAATCCTGGATCTACAGCCTCAGTCCTGGATCTACAGCCTCAGTCCTGGGTCTACAGTCTCAGTCCTGGATCTACAGCCTCAGTCCTGGATCTACAGCCTCAGTCCTGGGTCTACAGCCTCAGTCCTGGATCTACAGCCTCAGTCCTGGGTCTACAACCTCAATCCTGGATCTACAGCCTCAGTCCTGGATCTACAGCCTCAGTCCTGGATCTACAGCCTCAGTCCTGGGTCTACAGTCTCAGTCCTGGATCTACAGCCTCAGTCCTGGATCTACAGCCTCAGTCCTGGATCTACAGCCTCAGTCCTGGGTCTACAGCCTCAGTCCTGGATCTACAGCCTCAGTCCTGGGTCTACAACCTCAATCCTGGATCTACAGCCTCAATCCTGGATCTACAGCCTCAGTCCTGGATCTACAGCCTCAGTCCTGGGTCTACAGTCTCAGTCCTGGATCTACAGCCTCAGTCCTGGATCTACAGCCTCAGTCCTGGATCTACAGTCTCAGTCCTGGATCTACAACCTCAATCCTGGATCTACAGCCTCAATCCTGGATCTACAGCCTCAGTCCTGGATCTACAGCCTCAGTCCTGGATCTACAGCCTCAGTCCTGGATCTACAGCCTCAGTCCTGGATCTACAGCCTCAGTCCTGGATCTACAGCCTCAGTCCTGGGTCTACAGTCTCAGTCCTGGATCTATAGACCAATGACTATATGTGTTTGCTTTGCTGGTATTGTATTTCCATTATAAACGCGTTGAGATGCCGTGTAGCAGTTGATCGGATCCGTTTGGAGGTGGATGTAGGTGGAGGTGGAGGAGGAAGAGGAGGAGGTGGAGGAGAAGGAGAAAGTGGAGGTGGAGGAGGAAGTGGAAGAGGAGGTGGAAGAGGAGGTGGCTGTGACCTTGGTGCATGAGGCCTCAGTCTAAAACACAGGGAAATGAAACCCATTGTGACAGAAGCTGCTCCAGGGCTGCGAGGGAGAGAGGTGAGAGACTGAGGCAGAGACTGAGGCAGAGACTGAAGCCGATGAGAAAACTCCTCAGTCCTGGATCTGATTTAATACAACGTGACGACTCAGACACACAGGTCGAACATGACTCCAGGAGGTGTTTACAAACAGTCTAAAGTGGTGGGACCATCGCCTTCTCTGGATCTCTCTCCGGTCACCCTTTGGTCTCTGTCCAGTCACTCTCTGGTGTCTGTCCGGTTTCTCTCATGGTCTCTCTCTGGTCTCCTCCTGCCACAGGCCAGAGCCTCAGTCCTGGTTCTGATTTAATGCAACGTGACTTGAAACTCAGACAAACAGGTTGAACATATCTCCAGGAAGAGTTTTCACACAGTCTAAAGTGGTGGGACCATCTCTGGCCTATCTCTGGTCTTACGTCGGTCTCTTTTTGGTCTCTCTCTCTCTCTCTGTTCTCACTCCCTAGTCAGTCTCACAGTTCTCTCTTTCAGGTCTCTCTCTGGTCTCTTTCTGGTCTCTCTCTGGTCAGTCCTTCAGTTCTCTCTAGTCTCTTTCTCTGGTCTCTATCTCTCTCTGTGGTCTCTCTCCCTGGTCAGTCTCACAGTTCTCTCTTTCAGGTCTCTCTCTCTCTGGTCTCTCTCCTTCTAATCTCTCTCCTCCTCCCTTTCTCTCCTGCAGTCCCACCGCTAAATCGATCTGACGTTTTGCATACATCGCCTTTAATACATAGTTTTTATTCTCCTGCAGCTGCCTCGGGAGCCTTCCACCTGCTGCCATCCCCACCCGGGACCTCCCCCTGTCCTCCCCCTCTGCCTCCCTCCTGCCTCCCCCCGGACCACAGGCCTACAGGCGTGAAAAGGCCCCATTGTCCCACATATGATGAAGTCTATGGGATTTCCACGGGACTCTATAGAAGCGCGTCGTCTGCTTTGTCCGCTGTTTATCTGCTGGTTTAGAGTAAAGTGAGACAATGTGCTGAAGAGGAGGAGGAGGATGAGGACGAGGAGGAGGAGAAGAAGGAGGAGCAGGAGGAGGCGGGACTGTTCAGTGAATGGAATCATGGACGCAGTCAAGTGGAGGTCAATGGTAAGTGAAAACACGAGACTGAGTTTGACCTGAGAATAATGCATCTGTTTTATACAGCTCTTTCTCAAAGTCTCTTTACAGCTTTATTCATTCACTCCATACGTTGGTAAAGTCACACACACACACACACACGCACGCACGCACGCACGCACGCACGCACGCACGCACGCACACACACACACACACACACACACACACACACACACACACACACACACACACACACACACACACACACACACACACACACACACTCTTTATTATGTGGGTGAAGTGTCTCCCATCACAGTATTACCATTAACCAGCCCCGCAGGTTAATGGCCTGAAGAGTCTGGCTTGGTCTGTCTCTCTCGTCTCTCTGTGATCTCTGCATGGTCTCCCTCTGGTCTTATCTCTGGTCTCCCTCTGGTCTAAAGTTCACTTTGATTGTGTATGAAGTGTGTTATACAAATAAACTTGCCCTTCAGCTGTGAGTAACTCTCCTCCGATCTGATCCTTCGCACAATAAGCTCCAGTCCATCATTTTTCTCTATCGCAGACTCTAAAGCTCCCGCCGGTCCCTCTGGTCCCCTGGGAGTGGAGATTGCAGATCATGTGGAACATATGGTTGTGACATTTGTAAAGAGCTGGTTAACACAGACCATGAATGCATGATGTGAAAGAGGCTCGAGGAGAGAGATTAGAGAGGGACCAAAGAAACCAGAGAAATAAACCAGAGAAAGAGACCAGAGAAAGAGACCAGAGAGAGACCAGTGAGAGACCAGAGAGTGACCACACAGAGACCCGAGAGAGGGACCAGAAAGAGAGACCAGATTCCAGAGAAGGAGACCAGAGAGAGACTATAGGCAGAGAGACAAAGATCAGAGTGTCACTATAGTTTTCACATTCATGTATTTCAGTGACTCATGGGTTCTTTCTCACACAGATGAAGACTCTCTCTGTTCCTAAAAACAGCCTCCGCAGACTGAAGAACTGTAACATATGCTCCTACATGGTCCCAGTTCTCTCTGTTGTGTTTATTCCCAGTTTGTTGTTTTTTCCCCCCCGCCTTAACACCACATCCCCATCCCTTCCCTTCCCTTCTGTAGATCCTGTCTCTGGTTTATCAGCCGCACACACAGGAACTGCCCTGAGGCTCCAGCTCTCACCCCCTGTGCCTTGCCCTTCACCCAGGGGAGAGGGGGAGACAGGGAGAGGGGGAGGAAGAGGCCCTGCTCTGGCACTATACAACAACAGATTACACAAAAAAACCTGAAAGTATTCTGCTATTAAAGGTCTCTCTCTGGTTTCGCTTTTGTCTCTCTGCTCCCCTCTCTGGTCTCTTTCTGGTCTCCCTCTGGTCCCACTAGTCTCTGGTCTTTCTCTACTCTATCTTTCTCTCTCCCTGGTCTCTCTCTTTTGGTGTAATTAAGAACCGCCTCTAAACACAGCAGACTCTTCACATCAGAGAAAATGATTAGAATAATTACAGAGTGCGCACTGACAGGAGGAGCAGAGTCAGCGGCCGCCGCCGGACAAGCGCCTAATTAGATTATTAATCTGAAGCAAATGATAGAAGTAACGAAGCGCGCGAACACGCACACACAGTGAAGGATTATGATGAAAATATATACAATGATAACCAAAATGGAGAATGGAGGCTGCAGAATCAGAAACATTTGGAGGACGTCAAGTGATTCTCATTTCTCAGTTAAAGGGACATCTGTAATATTTTAACTGAGAGGTAATATGACACATATATGTGTATATAACAGTCACATGTGTCTATAAGTCACATGACACATAAATGTCTATAACGCATTTTTTTTAATGTGCTGGAATCGGCAGAAAGTCCTGAGTAGCTCCGAAACAGTTGAATCCTCTAGAGAAAGGATAACTTTTTGAAAAATGCTAATGAAGCATTCAGCCTTTTACCAGAGCAGAGAAAATAGTCTGAACCAAGCCCTGTCCTGCTCCACCCAGTGGCTACTCCATCTCTGCTGCTGTGACCTGAAGGGCTGTTGCTTATTATTACTATTGTTAGCTTTTTAGAAGGATCAATTCATTTGTTTTGTTTGTGTGGATGGACGTGATTTTGCTGGACATGTGAATTTCTCCTACTGGGATCAATGAAGTATCTAATTTATTAATCCAATCCACTTGATTGTACTAACATGACACATGTCTTTAACAGTCACATGTGATATTTTGTGTCAGACAGAGCCCATGGTGTGGATACACATTTATTACAATGTAGGATGAAAATGAGTCCCAGCCTCGGTCTGAGTGTCAGTCTATATGTAGATATAAATGCAGATCTGAGCAGGTGCAGGTCTCGCTGACTCTCATTAGAGCTGAGGTGAATGCAGCTTCATTTCATATTCATCCAAACATGTTTTTCTTCCCAGAACACTGTGATGTGAGCTGCAGCTGCTGCACTTTCCCCCGAGTGATGTCACACAACAGCAGACAGTCACCTGGTTTTAGAGGCTTTAACCCTGCCACAGACCTGAGGCAGTGTTTAGCTCCTTCCTGATAAATAAATATATTGCCAAATTTGAAAATAATGAGATGGACTCTCTGGTCTCTCCACCAGCAGCTATGGAGAGGAATTCACTTATTGTGTGTTTGAGAACATATCAGCCCAGTGTTAAAGAGACTTCTGTATCTGGTATTGTTAGCATTAGCATCATACATCATTCCTTTAGAAAACGTCTTCGCACAATGTCACGTTGGTGCGTTTGGTGATAAGAGAGTTCTCTTTCATGGACAGTTTTGTCCTGGAGAAAAAAACAGCAGCTTTTGAAGCTTCTCAGATACAGGAGCCAGAACTGAAACATGTGAAAAGAACCTGTATTTGTGGGAAATGTCAGTGTTGCAACAGACTATAGACTGTATACCATTCTGTATACAGATGTACAATGCTAAACTGCTAGCTCAATGAAGCTCTATAGGGAAGTGCTCATGGAGAAGTTTGGCTCCTATTGACTTCCATATAAAAGTAACATTTGTGTCACACTCAAAATTTTGGGGTGAAATCTGTGGTTTATCACTCTCTGTGATCCTGATGTTTATATTTGATATTGTCTATGTATATACAGATATGACCATAAAAGGATAGTAGTCTAACAGAGTGTGACATCACCACAGTGTTAGCCTTAATGCAGTAGAAGCAGATTTGAATATAAGCTGGAGCCAGTTTCTTTATATGGGCATTTGTTTTGTGGCGTTAGCTTAGCATTGTAACAGACGCAGATGTGTTTCTACAGACTTTAATCACAATACGTCTTAAAATACTCTGTTCAGGTGACACAAGTGTGCTGTGTTTTTAATAACCAAGCAGTTCAACTTTTACAGTCACAGAAGTATATACAAAATTGAAAGCCTCATTTCCACTGCTGTGTAACTGGTACCAGGTCCTTCTTTAGTCCGTCTGGGCCCTGGAGCTAAAGCAGAGTATAATATGTTATCATATTGCAACAGAGTGCAACAGTCTCCAGTGTCTTCAGTCTTTACTCCACAATGAGCTGGAACTCCTCTGCCCGCTCGAACTCTGCGTTCATTTTTGCCGCCATCTCGTCCATTTCGCTTTCTCCCATCTGCTGCACCTTCTTCCTCCTCCTCCTCTTCTCTTTGACCAGAGAAACTCCAGGGATGTTAAGGTCTGGTTCTAGTGCACACTCCTCCCCCTCCAGCAGAGAGGTGAAGGAGGCCAAAGCAGAGGGGGACCCGTCCAGACCACTCCGGTTCTCCCTCTGGTTCTCCCAGCGGACCACCTCAGGGGTCTGCAGCTTCTCAAACCCGAACAGAGAAAGACGAGAGTTTGGGCTGTTCAGTGAGTGGACGCTGAGACGGCTGTAGGAGCGACGAGCTTTCTGAGACCAGACTAGGGCCGCTGGGTCAGGCTGCTCGGTCTGGGCCTGGTCCTGGTCTTTGAGCTCTACTGTGGGGGTCTGGACCTGGGCTTTAGGCCCCACTGTGGAGGTCTGGACCCCATCTTTGGGCTGTAGTGAGGAGGTCCGATTTCTGGTCTGGATTCTGGTGCTCCTGCCATTGGATCTGTGAAGAAAACACTTTTAACATTATATTCTAAAATCAAAAATCAAGTGTTCTTAATTCACAACGCAGTGCACTCAGGACCAGAGAGAGAACAGCGAGAGAGACCAGAGATATGAGTCTCCACAACATCAGCTGTAGCAGTGGTGCTTACTTTGCAGAGACATTTGGAGATGGGACAATGGGGGACGGGACCGAGACAGTCCTTTTCTGCTTCTTTCCTGACGAGCTGCTGCTGTTTCTCTTCTGGACCCTGTCTGGTGTGGAAAACTGAAGGGAGGAACAAAGGGAGCACAAATAAATAAGACACAATGACATTTCAGAGAGTAGTTTGGATATTTCACGACTCTTTGAAGCAACTGTGGTTAAAGTTCTAACTCATCATTATAACAATATGCTCAAGGCAGTAGTTTCCCACTGCATGTTTTGGTCATCTCAAGGCCAAGATACTGGCACTGTGGAAAAAGCTGATTGGCAGTCCTCATTCCTTCATGCTGTATAATAATCACTTGCATTTTGTTACAGCTTTGCTCATGCTGTCTACCATTGACAATAAAACATGACTTCTGTCTGAATTAAGGACACAATCCCCAGACTTTGGCATTTTTTTCCAGCAGGATGCATGGTTTTGTAGTATTACAGTGAATACCATTAAGAACAGAGCATTTATGTACATTTCAATCAAGTTTACAGAGCCTGTGGGTTAAAGACTGAGTTAAAGACCAGCACAAAACATACATTTGCATGATTCCCATACAATAATAATCGGCCCTGGCTCTAAAATCGTTTGATCACATTTTTGGAGAGAGACAAGAGTCAGTCCAGAGAGAGAGAATTGGTCTTGACATGCATCTTGCAGATAGATCTGCTTTACCTTCTGCTTCTTGGTTTCTGCTAACACGTCTGAATCCTGTCCCCTCTGAGTGTTCTCCTTGTTGTGGTCAGATGGGCCTAAGGTCGTCTTTCTGGGGGCAATCTTCTTCACAGTGATACGTCTTTTCACCGCAGATGCAGAAGGCGCCATTTTGGTGTGGTCACTTGAGTTCGGACTAAACCTCGCAGACCGACGCCTCTGGGGCTCGTTCTGCCCGTCAGACCACGGAATTACGTCCAGGGGCATTGCTCCGTGCTCTCTGCAAAAATATTGATCCCAAAAATGACCCAAAAACACGTGAAAAGTTAAAGAGAAGTGACTCCCTAGCTCCGTGTCACAATAACTAGGGTTAGCACCGCCCAAGTCAAATCGCCCGCCTGATGTGGGTTGCCAGGTCTTTACAGCACCAAGTGATAGGGCTGTTGGACAAGTATTAAAACGGTGTTTAAATCGCTCTGATAAAAGAGATTATAAGAATACAACTAATAAAACAGTGTGCTGAATTCGTTTATTGCATTTAAATTCTACATTCAAACAAGTTTAAAGCAGTAAATACAATGTCTGTTTAATCACCCCGTTTGTTGAAGTCATTTTGGACAGAAATGTAAAATAGCACCGGACTTTGATAGTTGCAAACCATCTTTGTTAAATATTTACAAGCACATTTACAGAAATAACAATCTTTCAAGTAGCAGACTTGGCAACTCCGGTCCATTATTTTTTTTTTAACAAAAAGACAAAAATACATATACGATACAAACAATGACGAAGACAAAAACAAATTATATATATATAAACCAAAACAAATGACAATCATAATGGGTATGAAAGAAATAAGGTATTATATATGATTTTATTACTTTAATGACTGATGCAACTCCGGTCCAAACTACTGCTGCTGTCGCTCCTCTGACGCAAACACCGCGCGACAGCTACATCACTTTTGCTGTGTAATCCAATCGAGGCGAAAGAATACGAGCCAAAACAAGACTTTCAAAGAAAATAAAATCGTTTTGCACGGGTTATACGGCATGGAGTACTTAATTGGAATCCAGGGACCTGATTTTGTGCTCGTTGCCGCGGATAATGTAGCAGCTAACAGCATCATTCAGATGAAACACGGTAATGACAACGCTTTAGCTTAGCATTAGCATCCACACGGTTTCACTAAAAATCTAAAATCCACTGAATGTAGCTTTAACTGCTACTATTTAGTTAACATCAGTTTGTTTCAGTGAATGATATGTTAGTTAATGTATTAATTGTGTATTTTTTTTTTTACCAATGTTGTCTTGGCATCTTCCCAATCGAAGCTGATTATCACTGTTTATTATTGTAAAGTAGGGTTTTTTGGAATGAAGACTTAAATTATTGTGCGTTTCCAGGTCAGGTATATTACATGGATACATACTACTACTGATAAAGATGAATATGTGTAACGAGTCCTGGTTTTTATTTGACACATTAAAGTAGTGAAAGTGAAAGTAATGTCTCGTGTCGATTTCGTATTGTTTTACAGACTACGATAAAATGTTCAAACTGAGTGAGAAGATCCTACTGCTGTGTGTGGGAGAGGCGGGGGACACGGTGCAGTTTGCAGAGTACATCCAGAAGAACGTGCAGCTCTACAAAATGAGAAATGGTGAGATTCATTCCAAACGCGTAGCTGACTTCTTGTGTCGTAAATTCTCTCTCTCTCTCTCTGATTGAAGGTGGTTCTCTTTTAAAAGTTTTTCATTAAAACAAATTCTGTGTTTTACAGAGGCCAGAGATACTTGAAACTAGTGACAAAAGCAACTGTTTTAGAGCCAGAACTAGAGACATGGGTTTAATACATAGTTCTATTGTGGTCTAAAGACCCCAGCTTTAAAGGCACTGTTGACATGTCCTTTCTGGGAGCAGTCCTGCAGTTGCTGCTCAGACCCATTTTACTAATGATCAGTGGTTTTTTTCAGGTTATGAACTCAGTCCGTCGGCCGCAGCCAACTTCACAAGAAAAAACCTTGCAGATTACCTCCGGAGCCGGGTAAGTCTTGTTATGTAGTCATGTGGATAGAAGCACATGGAACAGTGGTTAGTACTTGTGTGTCACAGCAAGAAGATCCATGGTTTGATTCCTCCTCCAGGCCTTTTTGTCAGGACCCTGTATGTTCTCCTGTGTCTACACAGGTTGAATTGAATTCAATGTATTCTTGTATAGCCCTAAATCATAACAGTAGTCATCTCAGAGGACTCAACAAGACTGTTAATCGCCAACATTAGGGTTGCCACGATTTCAAAATTTTGAGTACCACGATTATCAACATTATGAAAGAAAATAAACTCTTGATTTTTTTCTTTAGTTTTTTGCTGGAAAACAATACATGAAAACATCAGGATTATCATATATAGCGATATGGCTGAAAACTATATTGCAGTATAAGTGATTCATAGATAGATAATTATTGAGGCCCGTAGGAGAAATTCAAGTGTCCAGTAGCAAAAATAAAATCGATTATTCTAAAAAGCTAATAATAGTATTAATCAGCCACAGGCCTTCAGGTCACAGCAGCAAAGATGTAGTGGTCTCTGGGTGGAGCAGGACGGGTCACTGTAGCAGAGGTGGAGTAGCATCTGGGTGGAGCAGGACGGGTCACTGTAGCAGAGGTGGAGTAGCATCTGGGTGGAGCAGGACAGGTCACTGTAGCAGAGGTGGAGTAGCCACTAGGGTTTAATCCTGGGATGCGGGATTCCCGGGAAATCTGATGAAAACTATTTCCCGATTCCCGGGAAATGTTATGACGGGAAACGGGAAATGAAAGTAAAAAAAAAATACAGTGCGCTCCTATTATAAAGCACGTTTATTGTTGTTCAAAGTTCAAACATATTTCATTTACAATCAACATGTCTACAGCTGAGAGGATGGCTCATAAATTGTGTTTTTGACAACAAATATGGGTCTTAATCGCGCTAAACCACGACTTGTAATGAGGCCAGGCTCAGGGTACGGGGCACATGTGAGCCCAGAATTTGGCTACGTCCAATTCTATCAGAAAGCTCCTTTCTTTTTTTCCATCTGCTAAGGGCAGCAACAGGTTTGGCTAACATACATATAACACATTTTAAAATCATATAAAATGCATTTAGAGTAATGTTCTGCTTACAATGATGATAGGAATGATAAGGAAGAGAGGAGAAGGGTAAGAAGGTTGATATTAGACAATTGGATGCGCCCGAGAGCCGGCTGCAGCGAAAACACAGAGGAGTTTATGGAGGTGGCACCCGTTTTGTTTTACGCTTTAAAACTTTTTGGGCTTATTTCCAAATGGGGGATTACATATCTGCGCTCAAACTATTATCTGGACTTAAACATGAAACTGGTCTGAACTGAAGTGGTCTGTGCTGTTCATTAATAACTAAGGTAAGACCCATAACACAATTGGAAATGTGCCTTTTACGAACTTTTGCGTTTTGTTTGAGCAAACAATGCGGGCCATGGAAAACATTCTGCTGTAGCCAAACTAATTGTGAATAAGCCGCTTTGTAGGTTCTGTTGATTTATATGATATATGTTCATCTGACGAGACTGAAGTCAGTGCCTCCAAACCACACCGCACGTCACTGGTCGACAAGTGGATTGCGCAGACATTTAGAATCTCATAATAGTGAAATTCCTGAAGAAAGCCCATCAACAAAACGTCAAACGCTATGGCTGCTTTAGAAAAGCTAGCAAGTCGCTTGGTGAAACACTAGTGGAGATGGCAGCTTTTGTTGGATTATATATTTGAGTGATATCATACATTACTTGGGCTAAAAACAACAACTACAAACAACAGCTATTTCCCGGGATTTCCCAGGAAAGGCGTCGTCTTTTCCCGGGATTTGATACGTCTCATTTTCGGGAAAAATATTAAACCCTAGTAGCCACATGGTGGAGCAGGACGGGTCACAGCAGCCGAGGTGGAGTAGCCACTGGGTTGGGTAGGACAGGTCACAGCAGCAGAGATAGAGTAGCCAATGGGTGGAGCCGATGGGTCACAGCAGCAGAGATGTAGTAGGCTCTGCATGGAGCAGGATGGGTCACCGCAGTAGAGGTGAAGTAGCCTCTGGGTAGAGCAGGACGTGTCACAGCAGCAGAGATGGAGTAGCCTCTGGATGGAGCAGGACTGGTCCCAGCAGCAGAGGTGGAGTAGCCTCTGGTTGGAGCAGGACAGGTCACAAGGTGGACCATTTTCTCTGCTCTTGTCCAAAGTAAAATGCTAAATGCTTCATTAGCATTTGTCAAAAAGTCAGCATTCCTCCAGTGGATTTTCACCTGATCCGCTTGGTTCGAACCATGAATCCTCTCTGCTCTGGTCTCTACCCGTATAAAACCATCAACACTGTACTGCAGCAACATCTCAGTATATCGGTTCATCTCTGCATATTGGTCATTATCGATAATTATTGTTTTTTTAATTATTGTTTTTAAACCTAAATAAATACATTTGTTATGTTGGCTAACTCGTTAGCAGCACTTGTTTTTACAGTCACGGGGGAATGAGAACTACAAATGGAGGCATAGGTTCTCAAGAAGTGTCCCTAGGCCCACTGAGAAGTGGGACATTAGATTAAGTGACATTGCTAAGGGAGATTGGTATTTTAGGCTCGATTGCGCTATGGCAGTTTGTGAATTTAGCGACAAACAAAAATCTTCTGTTGTTGAATGGTATTGAGATTGAGCCCTGCAAAGGGCGTTCTTGTAGTTTTGGAGACATGCTCTCCACTCCCTGTAGACAGGCTCCGAGTGGGAGTGGCGACATAGCCTCTCCAGTTTTCTGGAGTTCGGTTTTACAATATCCAGCTAGATGGTGGACGATGGTCTAATCCTTATAGTTTTCTGTTTTATTAGAGCTGCTGCATTTAATGCAGATTTTAAAGACTCCATTGTGTTGTTTACAATTTGGTCGATGACCGAGGGACTGAAGCAGCTGTGAGCAGGCTCAGCTGAAATGTTATTTAACAGTGGCTGTATTAGTTCTTTGAACCTTGTAAGATTTATAATTTAAGGGTAAGATTTATAATTTAAGGGTCCTTTCATTATGGTTTTTCAGAGTGAGATTAAACTTGATCAGATAATAACAGGTTTTGACGCGGGACGTTAATATTGGAAACCTCAATACCATAAGTCAGGATAATGTCCAGAGTGTTTGTATGAATGTGATTAGGTTCCTCAACGGTTCCGTGGGCGGCACGGTGGCTGAGTGGATAGCACTCTCGCCTCTCAGCAAGAAGGTCCTGGGTTCGAATTCCGGTCGGACCAGGGCCTTTCTGAGTGGAGTTTGCATGTTCTCCCCGTGTCTGCGTAGGTTTCCTCCGGGTACTCCGGTTTCCCCTACCACTAAAAATATGTCCAATAGGCATGCACCTCCTGTACTGGCGACCCCGCTCCCATCTGTGTGGAGTGAGAGACAAATGCCCATAATTAACAATTGTAAACCGCTTTGAGACTCAGATTAGGGCTGGGCGATATGGCTGAAAACTATATCACGATATAAGTCATTCATATCGGTCGATAACGATATATATTGAGTTTTTTTTTTTTTTTTTACCCAAATAAATACATTTGTCGTGTGGGCTAACCAACCTTAGCAGCCTTGTTTACAGTCACGGGGGAATGAGGCTGGAGGAGTATGTTCACACTGTGTCCCTCGTTGTTAGTCCTGGTTTAGCTCCTGGTTTAGCTGTTTTCGAGGGTCTTGTGTCCCCGTGACCGCTCCGTGCGGCTCTCTGCCGCACATGCTTCCCGAGGAAAAAGTTAATCTCTTGCTTTTGCCAAATACATCGGGTCTGTCCACTGCCTCTGCCGCCGCACATGTTATTCCGCGCACGTACGTGCATAACCATTGACACGGCATTGAAACACGAGCTATAGATCCATGGACGCTACGCATGGTGCGGTTGTTGGTGTTTTTGCATTTCCCATAAAGTTTTGCGGTTCCTGCTCGGCAGGAAGCAGGAACTGCTTCCTGTCGTTATTGGTCGAGAAGCCTCTGCCTACATCCCCCACAATGCCGCGCGCTTATGAGTCAGCTTTACTTCCGGTGTTTTCTTCCTGTTTTTCCTGACAGAGTTAAGTTAAACTATCGAACATTCTATCGACCCCATTCTCTATTGATATCGAACACATGTCTATCGCGATATATATCGTTATCGTTTTATCGCCCAGCCCTAACTCAGATCTGCAGTGAAAAGGCGGTATATAAATAAATAAAGATTACTTACTACTACTCAACATTCTGTTTAAATCCAACAGTCTAATATGGCGCTAAAAACTTTGTTTAGGCTGTCTGTGCTGTCATCCACATGTATATTGAAGTCTGCAGTTATAACTGTTTTCCCATTCCTAAACTAGGTTTGAAATGAAGTCAAATTCCATTAAGAACTCACTGTAAGGACCAGGAGGTCAGTATAAAACTATAAATAACACCACTTTTTGGTTTCCCCACCCAGGACAGATGATTGAAAGTGATAGGTGTTCAAACAAACACCTAACATGCAAAATGCATGGTTGGTTTTAGGATTCAGAAGTAAGATGTGTGAGTGTGCGATATGACTGCAACCTGTAGCTCTCGCTCTTTGATAGTTAACATGCGTGGGAGAACTCATTCAATCTGACATGGTCATCTTGCCGGATTTATCTCGGAGGACTTTACAAAGCTGTTGATTCTAGAATCAAACTGTTCGAACTAGGGATGTAAAAGACTTTCCTGACCGACCACCCAGCTTCATTAACCGGTTGAAGCCGGTTAACCGCATAGATTTAAATATCCCACATTGTTTGAAATAACAGCCATTTCAAGCCACGCACTTTTCATAAGTGCAGCTTTACGTTCTACTATTTTGCTCCGGGACATCGGAGCGAAATCCGTAACAGCTTCGGCCCCTTTGCGCACAGAAAACTGCTTGTTTTATCTTCCCATTCTTCTGTGCTGGGTTAAAGCTTTTTAGCAGCAAACGACGGCTTGTCCACATGGTAAGAGCAGCAAGTGACGAGCCGCGTCTCACTGGTTTAAATACAAGTGAAATGAGTGTGGACCTGATCTAATCGGACACATTTAAATGGTAATCAGATAATATTATTATTATTCATATACATTCTTAATACACGTGCACTGAGGTTTTAAGAATTATCTGTTAACGTTTTCATGACAAAAATAATGATTTAATGTGAGAAAAAGTGATCGCGGCAAACCCGGAGGTAACCATTATCTTTAACAGAACATTAGGACAACATAGGACACATTTGCAGAGAATCTGGTTATGGATTTAGGTTGAGTTTATATTTGAGTCACTCACCGCTGATGTTCAGAATTCTTTGTTCAGTTTTCATGTAGTTCCAGAGACTTCTATTTAAAGCTGGACTAACTCAATTTGTGACTTTGAAGCAGCAGTTTCAAATGTGAGCCCTCGCATGCTCTTTCTGCTCCCCTCCCCAGACTCACGAAAATTTCGCCCCCCACTATCCCCCCTCCCACTCAGCGTTTGCTCGTGTGCTGTTGTTTACAGAGCTCGCGTCTCACAATACGGATCGCACATTTGAACGTGGATGGTGTGACCATAGAATGATAGAACCACAAAGCACGGAGGAAAAGACTTTCCTTTGGCTGTTTCACTGTGTAAGCAGTAACTGGAATTACACAGGAAATTTCAGGCTCCCCTCCACCATGATGCTAATTTACCTCGGCGGTCTGTGCACGCTAACAAGAGACCTGTAGCTCTTCTCAAGATAGTGGGGGCCAGTGGACCACTGTAATTGGTCACAGCCTGGTCCCAAAACAAATGATCTTCCGCGATGCATAAAAACTCTATCTGAAATAAAATTACACTCCAGTACATACCTGCGCTTCTTATTCTTCAAAAGGACGTCTATCCCAATGCACTGTATGTATAAAAATTGAATTTGAATAAAGTGAGGTAGTCCAGCTTTAAGTAGCTAGCTAGCTGTTACTAGCCTAGCCACGTCACGTCACAGTGAAACTTTTGGGAACAAACTATTTTAATTATATATTCAAAAAAAAGATAATGCCCATTACAGCTTTGAATTGAATTTATATATATTAAATTAAATATTTGAATATTGAACTTCAAAGTCGAAGCCCTGATATGTGTAAATGTATTCTCCGATGGAGTTCTAACCCGCACAAGTGTGCAACTAGTAAAGAAGGGGAGAGACGGACGAGAGTATGGATGATGCGTGTGGATGTTACATATGAATGGAACGGAATGCGTGTGCAGCATGAAAGTCGGCCCAGAGTTTACTAATACATTGGCGCACATAGCCAGAGACGGACCCACTCCGTTACACCATGATTATAATAGCGTAATTAAGAAACCCCCCTCCCCCTTTTCTTTTTTTAACCGACAGCTTTGACCGGTTTATGCTGCTACGGTCAACCACCGGTTACACGGTCACCGATTTACATCCCTAGTTCAAACACAGGAAATGCAACAATAAAAACACATAGAGCCATTGGTCCATAAAGGGCAGAAGGAACAACTCTTGAAAACTCAAGGAGAGAAAATGAGAAAGCTCAGGAGGCCCACACTGAGGTTTCCTTCTGCTCTCTCTCTGGTCTCTGGGGACTCTCTCCCTCTGGTCTTGCCCTCTCTGGTCTGTGCTGGAGTCACATGTCAGCTCTGTCTATGTTTCAGTTTTGACACATTTATCATTTGTTTTGAATCCGCTGCTCATTCCCCCAGATACACGATACACCTGCTGCTCTGCTCCTTAGGTTCCCACAAACACACCAAACACACACCACTATAACACCATTATTGACCACATGGTTCTTTTGGATGGCCCTGTCAGTTCTTTTAACCTGAGTATGTGAGGACCTGAAGTGTGACGTTTCCATAGTGTTACTACAACATCTCTCTCTGGTCTCTCTCCCTCTCTCTCTGTTCTTTCTCTGTTCTATCTCTCTCTCTCTGGCCTTGCTCTTTCTCTTATCTCTCTCTATCTACATGTTTTGTTACATGTAATGGCAGATAAAAGCCACATCTGCCTGGAGTTGTTCTTGTTCCTTGGGACTCGTCTTCCTCTGGGACCCCCTCTCGCCCCCTCTCTCTGTAGTTTTGGCCGTGATCTCGTTCGGAGTCTCACTAATTGTTTTTCTTAATTATTTTCTGCCTTCTGCTGTTGTGACAGTTGGCCTCTGCTCTGTTCTTAACACATTAGTCAGAGGGCGATGAGGAGAAGGTGTGATTCTCTCTGTAAAAGACACGTGTTTGTAACAAGGTGACGACGAGCTCATTAACACGCGCTACACTGTGTACCTTTGTATCTCACCAAACATCGCAGCTGCAGAGAACACACACACACAGGGTGGCGCTCACGGCCGTCTCAGTATATTCAGTTCAACGTATTTGTCTCTATATCACAACAGTTCAGACAGTTCAAACACAGGAAATGCAATAATAAAAAACTCTTGAGACATTGGTCCAAGGGGAGAAGGATAACCACTGTCCTCAGACCCTCTTGCAACAGAGAGGTACCACGAAGAAACTGACATGGATCTATAATAATATCTGGATAGGGTATTACAAGCATATAGCTGTCCCACCAATGGGCACAGTAGTACAATTAGTCTTTAGAAGCGTGATCAGGCCCACCTCTCTCAACAGTGCCCAAGCACGATTGCAGCAACCGTGCCACGATCTGAGCCTAGGCCCACTTTATCCGGGCTTTAGGTTGTGCATGTGACCGCAGCCTCTCTCTCTCTCTCTCTCTGGTCTCTCACTCTCCTCACTCACTTGGTTTATCTATGGATGCCACATATTTTGCACTTGTTTTGAGTGTAAACTGTGGAATGGTGTTTATAAAATCCTCATTTGCAAGTGTGTGTGATGAAGAGAATACCATGGCTGGAGGAGGAGAGCACAGGGTTGGTTCCTCTGGAGAGCTGTGCAGACTGTTGTAGCTGCATGACTCTGAGGCCGATGCTAATGCAGGAACAGCAGCGGCTCCAGGCACAAAACATGAATTATTATGTTATCCTTGGACACGAGTCGCTTTGGATGGTGCTATAGGAGCCAGTGTTTAGAGAGAAAGAGAGAGAGGCCAGTGTTTGTTGTGAACTAGCTGGTTAGCATTAACATCTGTATACAGTACACATGTTATATTTTGAAGTTTCTTCTGTAGGCGGAGGATGTGGTATCGATGGGAGTCAGACCGGAGGGAAGTCAAAATATTACAGCAAGTTTTTATGGATTTATTTGGGCCTGAGGACATGGCGCTACAGAGAGAAGTTCGACACAAGTGAGAATCTACTCTGTATTCAACAAGGCCCCGTCCCAATTCTCCCCCTTGCCCTTAAGTGCGAGTGCAAGTGCGAGTGCAAGTGTGAGTGCAAGTGCGAGTGCAAGTGGAGGGTGCACTCAACTCTCCCTAAGTATTGGGACACCCTTGTATGCAAAGGATCGTCCACTACGTCACACGCAATGTCCGTTTTTCGGATTTCACCCCAGTCCAATAGGTGGCGGTAATACATATTTCTTCATAGGGTAGGTAAGACCGGAGAAGTACTGCTGTTGTTGTTACTTTTGAAAATGCCGGGTCCAGCGGAGCTTCTGCCTGTTTTGTGGGCTATGATGCTTTTTCTCCGTTCGCAAAGTACACGGAGAAGCAACAGACGTAGGATGAGACTTCGACGTATGGTTGCGCTTGCCCGGATGTTTCAGGTATGTTGTTTTCTTTCATAATGGCGCGGCTTTGCCCGACTGCATATATATACAGTCTATGGCTGCAACATTACTAACTATCGTACCAAAACTGTCTAAAACAAGACGACCTACAAACGATACAAAGATCAAAAGTTACATCCATATGTCCAAACGTCTAACCATGAAGTATTCATCGCTGTTTTAAGTATGTACTAAACACGTGTATCACAAACGCTAAAACAAAGCGGTGCAGCATTGGCTACACTGGTTCTACTTTCCTTTCGCTGAAATCTTGAGTCACAGTAGTATATTGAGAACTATTTATATTGCGGAAAATATTATATGAAGTACTGTAATGCCTTTGCATGTATAGTTTGTATTGTTAATGTCACATCACTGCTTTCATGAGGGGAATTTGTGCTCTTAGGCCATCACTCATGCTATATATTTCTTTGTTTTTCAGAGTGACCGTCCAGCAACGTACTGTAAAGTCAATGTGGTTGTGCCTATTCTACGCTTGTGGTTGGACGTCGAATTGGACACAAAACCTGACTTCAGACTGTCCAGGCAGGCCATGCATTCGCTGCAACGTGTAATGAGGAGAGAGCAAGATCATGGTTGGGGCAATGAATATGAGGTCCTCATATATGTATACTGGCTTGCCCATGGACTATCCTACCGTGTTGTGTCCAGAGTGTTCAGTATTCCTAGGTCTACTGTCCACAGGGTTGTCCATAGGGTAGCACAGTTCATTTGGAACAATCTACACCGAGCAATCAGTTTTCCAAAGATGGCTGACATTGATGCAGTGAGTAACGGCTTTGCCGAGCTTGCTGGAACACCTCTACTAAACAAAGCTGTTGGAGCCATTGATGGTTGTCATGTTCGCATAAAGCCCCCATCACTCCATCGTCTGGACTATCTAAATTACAAGGGTTTCTACTCAATACAAATGCAAGCTATTTGTGATCACACAGGAAAATTCCTTGACATTTTTGTGGGCTATCCAGGTTCTGTGCATGACACGCGCATTCTGAAGAACAGCTCGTTTTACCTTGCAAGAAGGTACCCACCTACGGGGTACTTCATTCTGGGAGATGGTGGGTATCCTTGTTTGGAGGGACCAATCGCCCTTATTACTCCATACCGAGAGCCAGTGAACGGCCGGGCCCAAAGGAAATTCAACTACCATCTGTCAAGAGCCCGTTCTATTGTGGAGAGAGCATTTGGGATTATGAAGACTCGCTGGAGGTCAACCCTGTTCAGAGCCCTGGAGGTCAAGCCTACATTTGCACCACAGGTTATAGCATCGTGTGCCTTTCTGCACAATGTATGTCTAGACAACGGAGACGTCCTGGAACCTGATAGTGATGCAACAGACATCCTGGACCCGGAACTTCCTCTCCATGAAGCTGCTGAGGAATATGAAAGGGCAGGGACTGCAATAAGGGACAGGCTCGCTGTATTGTTCAATGAAGACCCTTAAATGTAAAGTAAATTCTTTCAATAAAATGATTTAACGAACAATGGATGACCTTTTCTTTATATCCTTTCCCAAGATCCTAACTTTAAGTTTCAGTATTTCTTCCTAGAACAGTGAACATCAACACACACACAGTCACATTAACTGAGATTTATTTTTTGAAAAACACTCTAATAAAATGTCATATGTACAATATGAACAGACATGTTTGCCCAAACAGCCACACAGCAGCAGGCTACAGCTTTTCCACCATCCTCTGGAAGAGACTTAAAAAGCGCAAAGTCTTCTCCTCTGACTCCTCGTGTCTTCTCTGTTCCTTGTCCGACTCTGCTTGGAGAAAGTCCAAAATCCTCTGGCTATCTGTCCTCTTCCTTTTTCTGGGGGTAGGGGTGTTATGGCGAGAGGATGAAGAGGACGGGGTTGGTGAAGAGGGAGGATTGTTTGAGGATGGAGCTGGAGAAGCAGACCGGGTCGATGGTGCAGAGGAGGCAGAGCCCAACTGAGTATCCTCACTGGGGGTCTCGTCAGGATTGACAATGGCCTGTTGGAGACAAATTATTGTCACGTCATGGCAAATAAAGTTATTAACTGCACGGCTACAAGCACTGACATAGCAGTGTGTACACATCACAAAGTACACATGCCACTCGGTCTACAGCACGTGGAGAGTGCAGCGTCCCAAAATGTTCTGGACTCACTCCCAACTGAGATCATCACCTGCACTGAACTAAAAGTATTCACATGCAGTACAAAAACATGTCTATTGGAAAGGCAACTCTGTTTCCATGTGTGACGTGTCTGTGTGAATTCAGTGCAGAAATGTCTTTATAATAAGTGAATAATGGGGCTGGCCAGTGTTTTTTATTTAACTTGTGGTAAATGAAATAGAAATTTTGGTCTGATAATTCCTCCAATTACTTACATTTTACTGTTTGACAACAACCTGCTCAGGGACTAGTGGTTCAATGCATCTTTCCTTTGGGTTAATGTTTATTGTACACCGCCCCTATAAAAATATTCCCTTGTTTCTTACCATTAGCAAAGCTGTAGGGTCTTCAGCTGGCCTGAAAGACGCCACAACAACAGGGGGATCCACAGCAGGCCTTCCCCCCAAGACTGCGTGAAGCGCAGCGTAATACGGCCAGTTTGAAGCGGTCTTCTCCCCACTATCTGTGCCTGAGCCAGTCTTTGGGTCCCTTAGGTCCTACACACACACACAGCAAAGTGAGTTGAGGTTACAGGATTAACCAGACAGATATATTTGCAGATAATTACCTTGTAGCGCTTCTTCAGGTTCTCCCACTTCTTACTGACCTGCTTGTGGGTCACTTTCCCCTCCAGGCCCAGCTCTTTCACTGCTTGCCTGTGAACATACAGTGAGGTATAGGCATTTAGCTGTGTTCAATAGCATTATTATTAAGAATAGAAGTTTCACTTACTGCCACAGACTTTTTGTCTGAAATGTTGTTTTCAGAAAATTGGCTTCATTCGCAGCTCTGTAATTTATGAGAGCAAAGGTTTTCTCCGTGGTCCCTGGGGGAAAAACAGCGTTGGTCAATTGCTCAGTTCCACTACTACTGCAAGCTGTTTGCGCAGATTTGCAAACACACAACCAACGTTAATGGTGAAGACAAACGCTTACCTATGTTTATGAATTCAATGCACACCATGCCATGCACATGCACACGTACGAAACAGCGAGCCAACACCGGCATTCTACATTGTAGAACAAATTGCGTACCCACATAATTCTGACACGTTTCATAGCTTTTAGAGTGCATGTTTGTGTGAAATTGTACTTACATTTGTAGCTTTCGCTCCCGAGAGTCGGCGCCATGTTCATTTGGAAAAACTGGTTTGCCGAGTTCGCAATGCATCATGGGATCACCCTCGCTCGCAAGTGAGCTCCCGACCTCACTTGCGCTCAAGGGTGGTTTTTAGGGCAGTGAAGACCCTCGCCTCGTCTCCCTAAGTATTGGGACACCCTTGCACTCGCGCGGGCACGCGCAAACGCTAGGGCAAGTGTGCTTTTTAAGGGCAAGGGCGAGAATTGGGATGGGGCCCAAGTGCAGCTGTGGTCAATCTGTCTGGACGGTCTGAGTCCTGGGTCTACAGGCTTAGTCCTGGGACTAAAGTTGCTACTGAAAGGATTTACATTTATTGTGGCTTATTTTTTAGAACACATTCCTTCTGTCGTATACCAGGGACCATTGTATTCTACCAGGTGAGCCTACGACCATGTGTCACGGACTAAAATGCGGTCGTTGACACATTAGAGACTCCTCTGGTCCTGTGATGATGTTCGAGTGGTTGTTCCTTCTTAACCCTCGGGACTCTCTGGTCTCTTGCCTGACTCTGTGTGACGTGGGATCAGCCCAAATGTTTGTGCATCCCGCTCCCCAGACGCCTCCTCCTGTTGCCGCACACACACACATACACCTCGGCTTGTTAGCACGAGCCTGCTCTACCTCCCACTGAGGCCTCCACACAAACACATGGAGAGAGACGAGCACCTGGAATCAGGGAGAAAAGGGAGGCGGTGCTGTGAGAAAGGGTGAGATTACAGGGGTCTCTCTGGTCTCTCTTTTTCTCTGCTCTCTCTATGTGGTCTCTTGCTCTGGTTTCTCTGAATTGTCACCTTTCTATCTGAATTATCTGATCTAGTATTAGAGACTCCTGGTCCTCTCCTCTTGCTCCCCTCCCCTCCTGGTCCCATCTCTTCCTGGCCTCCCCTGGTCCTCTCTCAGAGTGGCGGCAGCTGTAATGGGCAGGCTTCTTTCCAGGCGTCTTCGCCTTCGCCCGGGGTAGCTGTGCACATGTCACACCTCTGCTGCTCTCTGACTCTCAATGAGACAGAGACCATTGGACAGAGTTATAATAATGCTGCAGACCATGGACCAGAACCATGAAACAATGGGGCAGCGGGTGAATAGCAATGGACAGACTACTATAATGACAGATACAGTAGAAGAGGATAGTAATGGTACCAGACTTCTCCAGCAGGTGACCGGTCTGTGCTTGACAACCTCTCTCTTTGTGCTTCTTAGACTCCATACCATGTGAACCTGCTGCTTGCTGGTTTCGATGACGTTGATGGTCCTGGACTCTTCTACATGGATTATTTGTCCTCTTTGGCCAAAGCTCCGTTTGCAGCTCACGGCTACGGAGCTTATCTTACACTGTCCATCCTCGACCGCTACTACAGACCAGGTACTACTCTCTCTCTCTGCTCTCGCTGGTCCCTTTCTCTCTAGCCTCACTCCTCTCTCTCTGCTCGCTCTGGCCTAGTCTCTCTCTGGTGTCTCTCTCTTTGCTCTCTCTGCTTTCTGGTCTCTTTGATCTTTTCCTTGTGTTTCAGATTTGACTCGAGAAGAAGCTGTGGACCTCCTGAAGAAGTGTGTGGAGGAGGTAAGCTCTTATTCAAAGTTAAAATCTTAGAGTCTCAGATATTGGTACCTGTGGCGAGAGGGCTCATCCATCCATCCATTTTCTTCCCCTTAATCCAAATCTGGATTGGGGGGGTGGCAGTCAGTACACATAGCACCAGCCCCTCACTGATCCTCCTGCAGGTGGTGAGTCCACAGGAGCCTTGATCTTCCAGCGGGAGCTTCAGGCAAAGTGGGGTTAAGTGTCTTGCCCAAGAACACAACAACATCAGTGGCAGTCATGAAGTAGGTCTCGTGGTGGGCTCTAACCCACGACCCAGGCTCAAAGGCCAATGCTCTACCAACTGAGCCACAGTCGCCCCTGGAGAGGGGGCCCTGATCAGATAAAGTCTGATAAATACTCCGCAGTGGAAGATGGAGAATATGACCGAACAGGATCTAGTATTAAAAATCATAGGGATTAGCAAAGGAAGGTTTCTCACCCATCATCTGTACTTCTTAGCAAGTTTTCCCGACGTTTCGTCCTCAAACCAGCGGACTTCTTCAGGGAATGAATTCTCAGACCGCGCGTTGGAGATTTATAACCTATGGGTGTGGTTAGCCACACCCTAATCCTGATACTAACTCATAAACAATCTAAGGTCTGTTTGATGTAGAAGGGAGCAGATCTAACGACCTTGCTGAGTAAGTAAGTAAGTAAGTAAGTTATTATTTATATACCGCCTTTTCACTGCAGATCTGAGTCTCAAAGCGGTTTACAATTGTTAATTTTGGGCATTTGTCTCTCACTCCACACAGAGATGGGAGCGGGGCCAGTACAGGAGGCACATGCCAGCACTATTGGACATATTTTTAGTGGTAGGGGAAACCGGAGTACCCGGAGGAAACCTACGCAGACACGGGGAGAACATGCAAACTCCACTCAGAAAGGCCCTGGTCCGGCCGGGATTCGAACCCAGGACCTTCTTGCTGAGAGGCGAGAGTGCTATCCACTCAGCCACCGTGCCGCCCTGAGGCATAGATGCGAGGCAAAACAAATCTTAACCCTCCTCCTCTGATAAGAGAAGGTTTTTGTTTCCTCACAAAAATGGCTTCTTTCACTCCTCTCTCAAACCAAGTCTTCTCCCGAGCCAGAATTTTAACCTCTGTGTCATCCACCGTGTGGTTGGAGGCCTTGAGGTGGACATGAACAGCCGACTGTGGCCCACTAGAGTTTTCTCTACGATGTTGGTAAAGTCGTTTCTGTAGAGTTTGTTTATCATAGGGAATCATAGGGAATGACAACAATATTTAAAGCCGCAAGATGTGATGAAAGCGACAATCTTAAAAACACAACACCTTGAACTTCCTGTAGGTGGCGCTGGTGCACTTACAATTGTGTGTTGCATTTTATTGTGTTCAGTGTCATACGTTGAAATTTGTCAATTAATTTCTAGCTTCATCGGACAAACCTCTTGCCCCAAAAAGTGGTCAAGTGTGGGACTTTAGTGAAATGTAATGTTTTGCTCGTCTCGGTTCAGAGATCACTCTCCAATTTTCAGGACGATCGGACCACTAGTGCCCTATTACTTTGCTACAGGTGGCGCTATAGAGTTTATATTGGGCGTATGATTTTAGTGCCATTGCGTTCAGGCCAAAACCTAATATTAGTGATGTGAGTCTCAGCTCTGAGGGCTCAGCGAAAACACCCAAAACTAAGGTCTTATTTGACATGGCGAGGGACAAAAACAGTGATGAATTTCTAACTTTTTAACTTTTTATAAATGATAGATGATGTGGTAGAAGTCTGTAATATAAGAATCCAAGGACTAGTAAAAATAAAAATAAAAACAAGGGTCGAAGAGAGTTTTAGGCTTGTCTCAAGAGACTTATAACTCATTTGAATTTCCTATAGGCTTTGCAAATTCTAAAATTCCAGGGGGCAATATAGAGTCGCCGTGCGTTGGACAAACTCGAAACCTTTTTTTTTTTTTTTGCAGAACAGGTTGCATTTGAATTGTGCATGTCTTCAAGGTCAAAAGAAAAATGAATAACAATAGCAGGAATATTAAACCTTCGAATAACAATAATAATGTAACGTTACCTCTTCTCTAGTGCATTACTCTGGTCAGCAGTATTTACTGATGTAGCTAACCCTGACCCGAGTAGCAGAGGATAGAACCAGTATAGAAAATAATAATAGTGTAAAACAGCAGGTAACAATACTAGTGGATTATCTCAACATGTAGACTCAGTTCTCATTGTTCAGTCTGACAGCAGCAGGAAGGATGGACCTGTATAACCTGTCCTTCACACAGAGGGTGGATCAGTCTGTCAAAGGAGCTGCTCTCCAGAGCAGACAGTGTCCTGCAGGGGGCGACAGTCATGGTCCACATAGATGTTAGCAATAACACTGATCTTCCTCTACATGGACTTCTCGCTCTGGTGTCTAACCTGTGTTGTATATTTACAGTTGAACAAACGTTTCATCCTGAACCTCCCGTCCTTCAGCGTCAGAGTCATTGATAAACAGGGGATCCACGACTTGGAGAAGATCTCTGTCTGATTCTGTGTCTGTTTTTGTATCTGCTCTTTCTGTTCAATAAAGCTACATGTTCATATATCTGTGTGTTTGACTGTTTGAGACCAGATAGACCACAGCCTCAGTGCTGGATGGGTGTCTTGCCCATGGACACCTCAGCTGAGTGTTAAAAATCACACACACAGTTGCATTGAAATGAATCTCCTTTAATATATTACATTTATGAAATACAATACCAGTAAAGAACATACACCAGAGTACAAAATGTTTTTAAGTTGCAACATGTTTTAATAACAAAAGCCCTGTAGCTGCCGTTGTCTCCAGGAAACTCCAACTCCCAGGATGTGCTGCTTCTGCCGCTCCCTCCAACCAGCGACGTTAAAGTGGCTTCAAATACATTAAAATATTCAAGAAATAAATACAAAATAAGGATAAAAAGGTCCGTGTTACTATTTTAGACAGACCAGCACCAAAACTAGAGGAGGACCAGAGGGTAATGGCGTAGGTTTCCACACGGTTTCCATCTACGCCCTTACCAGAGAGGGACTCCTCTGGTGCCTCTCACTTGCGGTGCTTGAGGTCTTTTCCGCTGGTCTCCTGGTCGAGGACCTTGAGGGCTTCGCTGAGGTGGCTCTGAAAGGTGGTGAGAGCAGCGCAGATGGCCGGGATGCCGAACCCATGTGTGAGGAGACCGAAGTGGGTCAGACTACTCTGAAGACTCGGGTCCAGACATGGGACCGGCCGGCTGCCTCCAACCGGAGAGCGATCCGAGGACAGGAGGTCCAGGAACTCCTTACATACCTCCCTTCACACACACAAGAGACAGCCTCAGTTCTGGGTCTATAGCCTCAGTCCTGGATCCACTAACACACTTACCTTGTAGCCAGTAACATGCTTCTTCTTGTGTGTGTTGTTTCTGGGTCATTTTGTCGACACAAGTATTCAGCTGTAGCTCGAGACGGAAACTCTGTCTCACACACAAAACCAAAGTCCCGGGCCAGATGCACCGCCTCCCCTGCAGAGAGTCCAGAGTGAGACCAGAAAGAGACCAGAGAGAGGTTAGGGGTCAGGGTCGTCACCTTCCACCAGAGACGTGAGCAGAGTAACATTAGCAGCTTTACGACGTCCTGCAGGTAGGTTCAGCCCAATCTTCTCCAGACGCTCACGCAGACATCGACCTCCATTCTTAGACTTGGCCCTGAAGGAGAGACCAAAAGTTACATTATTTTTAAGAGAAAAAAACAAATGTATTATTTCTCCTTATAATCCAAATGTCTATAATGAGACTAAAGTTAAACAACCCAGCTTCAAACTTCTCACCTGCGGAGCACTCCTCCCAGCAGAGAGGCGTTGAGACACTCCGGGGGAGCCAGCCTCCTCTGCACCTCCCCCACTGTCACCTTGTACTTGGAGGTGGAGCTGAGGAGAGAGAGGCGACCAGGGACCGAGCAGAAGATCTCAGCTGGGTTGGACACCGCTCCCAGGCCCCAGCTCTCCTTACCCAGGCAGAAGGGAGAGCTTGCCAGCCTTGAGGGGACTGAAGAGATCAGAGAGAGACCAGACTTATGAGAATGCGTCCAGAGAGAGTACTGCAGGTGTTGTTAAAACAGCAGCCTCCACATATTCAGATCCTTTTTTTTTATTGAGGAAGAACATGTTAAATAAAAACTACTTTTTCAGTCTGATTATTCGCGACTTCTGCCTTCAGGGGTGAGACCTGCTGCAGAGACAGTCATAATGACTGCTCTCGCTCTCATGTGTCTGAACTATGCAGCGACACTCTAAATGTGGATCTTTAGCCCTGCGGCTAAACAAGAGCGCTAACAACAACGCATAAGTTTGGATAAGTTTTTAATTGAAAGAAAAGTGTTGTGTAGAAGCAGAGTTATGTGTGTTTGTTTGGGGCTTTAAATAAAAACCAGAGAGAGACCTGAAAGAGACCAGAGAGAGTTCACCGACAGGGACCAGAAATTAAACAGTCTCATTATCATTTAAAGGATAAAATTCCTGTGTTACTTCTTTAAACCTGAATCCTACATGAACATCACATTCTGGCGTTTCTTATTGCAGTGTTTCCTGAGAGTAGCTCTTCGGTCCAATACTACCCTCCCCCTTCTCTCCTTCATTACAGAGATTCGCCTTTAGGCCCAGAGTCTGCAGCCTATACTTCAAATGAAGAGGAATTATTTATCAGTCTCTACTGCTGCTGCTGCTGCTGCTGCTGCCACAGCTGCCACTGCTAAAATTGTTACTTATACTGCAAAAAACATGTATTAAAATGTAATTTTTAGTGCTGAATTTGTGCTGTTGAAATACATATCGATATATCCAAATCCAAAGTAGCACAATTACGTTTTTCAACAATACAAATTAGAGCAGAATTGGCACTAAAAAATGTGACAATTCTGGGTTGATTTGGAGAAACTAATTGTTGGGTGCGAGGTTCATAAACACAAAAATTCCTATTTCTGTAACACAAATCAGCGCTAAAAATTACACTATACGTGTTTTGAAAAAGTACTTCACACAAACTCCACTCACCTTTTTTGATGACAGAGTGATCCAAGACACCATCGTCCATCTGAAACACAACAGACATCAGTGTGTGTGTGTGTATGCGCGTGCGTGCAATAAATAAATATATTTTTGGAACAAGAGCACCATGTCTCTATGCATACATTATGAATCTGTATTCCTCTGTCTGTATGTGACTGTGATGATGGGGGCCTCTTTAGGGACTCTCGAGACACAGGGGGAGGGAGGGGGGGTGGTCCATAAATCCCCCCCCCCCCCCCCAGACCAGAGAGAGACCAGAGAGAGACCAGAGAGAGACCAGAGAGAGACCAGAGAGAGACCAGAGAGACCAGAGAGACCAGAGAGAGACCAGAGAGAACATTCCAGAACATTCTTTTAGAGAACTCTGAGCAGGGAATGGACAAAAACTCCTGTCTTAGTGAGGAGGCGTGGCCGACCCCGTTGCTATGATGTTGATGTGATGTTTCAGATGCTATGATTGGTTGATCGTAAAAGTTAGAGAAAACATGATTTGGTGATGATGGGCAAAATAAGGACCCTCAAATGGACAAACTTAATCATGGAGTCAAATCTTAGGAAGACTGTGTCATTGTAAATGATATTCTGCATAAAAGAGAGATATAGATAATAGATATGTCAATGTAAATTAATGCTTTGAATAGTAAGTTATACTTTTAAATCATCCAACAAAATGTGGGAAAACTTGCACAGTATGAACACAGTGATGGTTATATTGATTTGCTTATATTAATTGCCAAGCTGGTCATTTTTTCAACAATGGCAACCCGTTACATATAGCCCTTTGTTCTCAGTCCAAAATCAGATCCTAATTATTTAGTTCACGTTATTTGCATTGTACTCACAGACCGAGGCTTCTGTTAGCGTCTTTTATTTTGCAAATAACACCAGGTTTACAGATCAGAGTTTGAGTAGGTCCCGTTTCAATGTAACTGTAGTTCTGGAGCAGTCTTTGGTAGTGTCACCGTCACTCTCAAAAAAAAGATTTGCGAGTTTCTTTGTGGATTTCAGAATTGCACTGTAATAATGTTTAAACCACAGAAAAGTCAAAAAGCGTAATATGGGCCCTTGGATTCTACTCTTCACTTTTAGGGGAAATTCTAAGAGCACGTCAAGATTCTAAGAACATTCTTAAAATTTGGCCACTATAGGAGCAACTCTTATAGCAGAAAAAATCTTGAGGAATACAGCCCCAGAACTTTAGTTGTGATCTGGGAGTTTTTATAGTGATATTATCTTTGTAAATGAGCTACAGGGAGAACAAATGCCCAACACTGCCTCCAACTCATGTATCTCCTGCATTTTATCTATCCCTGCTGCTGACTTTATTATTATTATAGAATTATGAATTATAAGAACAGGTTTCCACTCAAGAGCAATGACTAGTGTTGACTCAGCAGTTCACTCTTGTTCACACTATTTCCATGGGGACAGAGCTGCTCCTCTTGATGAGCTGTTCAGGCTTCTTCCCTCTCTGTGATGCTGCTGCAGACACACCTTACAAGATGATCCACCACAGAGTCATAGAAGTGTGTTTCTGCTGCTGGACACTGTGTGTGTGATGTTATGTGTGACGTCACTCACCGACCCGTCCTCGTGCTGCAAGTGCATGTCTTGCAGGAGCGCACGGTGCGAGAGGCGGTCGTCAGCGCGTGCCCTGTGCGTGTGCGCGTGCCAGGGCTGCATGTGCGCGTGCGGCTGGTGCGGCGCGTGTAGTGCGTACGGTTCGTACTCCTGACTCTGAGCATGCGCCGCGTACGGCAGTGACGACTGCGCGTACGGAGGCGGAAAGTACGGAGGCTGGAAGTCTGAGGCGGGAGTGTGACAGAGGGGAGGGGCCGAGGAGTACCCTCCCTGAGGAAGGGAGGAAAGGGAGGAGAGGGAGGAAAGAGAGGAGAGGGAGGAGAGGCGAGAGCCGGGGGAAGAGCTGAGGTCTGCCCGCTCCTGTGGAGACAAAGAGACAGGAAATCATATTTATTTATATTTTATTTATTTTCACAAACCCAGCAGCTCCTGTCTTGGAGGAGCAGCGGCTCTACCCCGAGCTCCACTCTGGGGGAAACTCATGTGGACCACTTCTATCAGCTCAGAACCAGAGCTCTGACAGCTCTTAAAACTCCACAGTGAGAGACCCTGGACTGAGGCTGTAGACCCAGGACTGTGGCTGACGATGAAGGTCTGAAGATCCCGTGGCCTCCCGTGTCACTGACATTGAGCCTGATTGTTGCTGGGACAGATCGATGGCTCCAGCTCAAATTTGTTTCAGGTTAAACTTAGTTTTTTGTTGATTTAAAGTCGGTAGATTTTGCGCCTGAACAGAGCTCCGCACGCGCCACTCTAACTTCAGTTGTTTATTTCTTCTTCGGGCACCACTTCAAACAAACACTGCTATTAAAAAATGAATTACAGACATTCATGACGTATTTCTGCGCAAAAAAATCAAATCAATATCACAATGAACACAACACGAACAAAAGTAATAAACTATATTAAATATATATATTACACTGATGTATCAGAATGAATGTAAATTATTCACAGCTTTCACGATTAGTTCAGTTCAAAGAAAAAACGGTAGTTTTTTTTTTTAAATAAGAGAATATTAGATGCGTCATCACACACACACACACACACACACACACACACACACACACACAATTTGAGAATACATTTTAATACTTTCCCTTTTTGCTTTATTTATTTTCACACTAAAATTAACTAATGACCTGAAAAAAACGCATACATTTTAGGATGATATTGCAACACATGAGTAAAACTGTCATCCTTATTATTATATTGAAGTTTATAGTAATTATATCTTTTTTACAATTATAAATTTGAGCATTTACAAATATGCAGAAGATTTTACAGAGATCTGTCTCTATTTAAAAGATGTTTAATGAAAGGACACATACACACACAAAACACACGCACACACACGAGGCGAGTAACGTGATAATAGGATTAAATTATATTATTATTATTATTATTATTATTATTACCAGTGCTTTAACAGGTCATTGATTACACGAGTGTTTCTCTCCACATTCATTCTTTCATTCATTTTTTCTTTCTTTCTTTTTTCCGGACGCAGACTTCTACACACGGCACTAAGGTGACTCACCATGGCAGAATAGGTGTGGATCAACATCTGGATGACCCCAAAACCTCAAAAGGTGACGCCGAACTGATCAGTTTAATCCAAGCGATGGAGACAGATGTGAACAAACAGAACGAGTCCAAATACGCGCCGCTTATAAATACCGAGGCTTAAAACGGCAGAGGGGAGGGGTCTGCGGGTCTTAAAGGGGCAGATTCAGGGTGATCAGCGGGGTTTTGGGTCTCGGTGATTTTAACACGACGCAGATTGACATTTATTCAGTAAAATAGTGGAAAGATACATGTTTTTGCGTCAAATTGTGTCATGGTCGCTTAAGGCACTTTTTACGCACGCGGCCTTTATGCACGGACTATAAGCAGAAGTCTCACATTTATCAAAGTTGGTTCTAAATTTGTCGTTTAGATCTTTGAGGATTCGCAGACTGCAGCAGTATAAATGCACTTTACAAGAATCTGGCACAAACCGAGACCAGAACAGTCGCAGCATCGCTCCCTGTGTTCGCAGATCTTTAGAAAGTCATAGAAACATAGAAATAAACCTCCATTAATTACACTTTTATGAATAACACTGCGGATCTGATGAGGAAAGAAAGTGTCTGTTCTCACCTGCAGAATGTCGCTCTTGCTCCGGGGTTTCCACAGCATCTCTGCGCTTTGGAGACAGGCACCAGCGGAGAGAGACCAGAGGAGAGGGACCAGTGGAGAGGGGCCTGGGGAGAGGGACTAGAAGAAAGGGACCAGCGGCGAGGGACTAGCGGAGAGTGACCAGTGCGTAATGGATAGAGTTTTGTAGAGAGTTTGACTCCGGGCACGAGTTTATGAAGCGACTGTGGAGCACAAGGGGAGGGGCGGGAGGAGACAGAAGGTTATTCTCAGTGGACGCTGGTGTTTACAGATAAATGGGAGAAAAGAATGAAAGAAGGGAAGAGGAGGAGGAGAAGGAGCAGGAGAAGGGAGGGGAGCAGGAGCAGGAGAAGAGGAAGCGGAGGCTGAAAGGGGAAAGATTTAAGCGTGAAATCCCATAGAAGACAAAACAGGATCCAGACGCGATTCATTCATTCACTTAAATCAATAAAACTGGTCTGTGACAATGTAGCAAACAATCCACTTCTAACGAACCGACACACACCGACGTTTTGACCACAAATATCTAAAACGTTTTGGAGAAATAAAAAAAATAGTAAAAGATTTGATGTATTTATAATTGTATTGTGTTTTAGTCTGGAGCCGTGAGGTTTCGTGGAAATGTCGGTGCAATATGAATAAAATATCGTCATTAGTATTGTTAGTAATATCCACAGAGCACTGTTTAATCAATCACAGGTCAGATTCACGTATCTAAAAACACTGGATTTATCTGAAACACGAGACACAGAGGATTGTTACACTGTGCGAAATGTCAGTGTTGCATCACAGGATACAGGAGGAGGAAGAGGACACACAAATAGAAGCGAATATTAAAAAAGCTCAACTCTGCACTAATTACAATAATAATAAAAAAATCTATAACGTTTAAAATTTGAGAATAAACGCAGTCTAACATTTCCCTCTGAGTCTGTGATCTCACACTGAGGTCAAAGTTGCTCGATTATTCGTTTGTTTCTGTCAAATTCATGACAAAAATAAACAAGCAAAACAAACACGCGACAAAGGTCAAACCTGCGGAGTTCTGTAGCGTCAGAGACGTGAGAGGCCTCAGGCCTTTTAGGCCCCGAGGCCGCAGCCTCAGGCCTCAGAGACCAGCGCCCTTCACTGGTAGAGGATATAACTGCACTGCTCTCATAACGAGATAAAGCTGAGGTCTACAACTTCCCCCACAGGAGTAACATCAGACAAAACCCTTTAAGTCAGTATCTGCCTCTTTGGGCTCAGAGCTGATTGGCTGAGTGAAGGTGGTCCTCTCTTTATTCTAAATATATGACAAAGACAGAAATACATTATGTAAAACAAAACCAAGACCAGGACGGGCCTGGACCAGGACCAAGATCGGGAACAAGATTGAGACCGGAACCAGAACCAGTCAGAGATGTGTCAGACAGATCTCACATGGATTCAGACGGAGGTAAAGTCACATTATGTATTATATTATAAGGTATTGCTGTTGGACACTGCCCTCTGGTGGACAAAAGTGATCCCTGCAGCTCCTCTGGTGCAGAAGTCTGTTCTGCTGTTGCTGGTCAAAAGACATCTATGCTCCCTTAGAGATAGAGAATCTCCGAGTAGAGCCGCTGCTCCCTCACATGCAGAGGAACCAGTTGAGGTTCAGGTGGAGTGATGTACAGCTATGATTTAAACTGAGAGTGACACAAACACACATTCTGACAAAAATATATCTTTATTTAATTCACTTCAATATTCAATATTTACATTTGAGACACGATCAGAGAGAGACTAGAGAGAGACCAGTTTATAGCTTCAACTGGTGTTTACACATCGATATGGTCTCTGCTCACTTGGTGTTTATACAGCGATATGGTCTGTGGTCACCTGGTATTCATACAGTGATATTGTCTCTGTGAGCCCAGAGCAGCCTGAGCCCGGCCAGTGCCCCCTGATTGGTCTCCATGGCGGCCTGGATGTCCCCTCTACAGCGGGGGCAGACCTGGGCCACAGCACACAGGGCCTCCTGTAGGACTAGCTGTGTCTCTGCATCTGGTAGACCAGAGGAGACCATCAGAGTGTCCAGAGTGTGCCTCAGCCAGCCCTCATCCCTCACCAGCAACACCACCCAGGGCTGAGACCTGACACAGCTGGCCAGGGCCTGCATCGACAGCCTCCACAGCTCTGACACATGGTCCCAGCTCCCAGACCAGACCGGCGACACCAACACAGGACCAGAGGCGGAACCAGGAGAGAGGGCCCCTCGGAGGAACAGGAGAGCTGAGGAGAGGAGGCTCCGCTGGGAGGGAGATGGGGAGTCTGAGGGGGAGAGAAATAGATTTACTGAGACAGTTTACTGTGAGAGAGTGTGTGTGTGAGAGTGAAAGTGAAAGTGAGAGAGAGTATCTGCAGAATGAGTTAAGTTCTCTCTCTTAGTTAAGTTCTCACTCTTAAAGAGTGTTTTGATGGGATCTGGTCCTAGTCCTGGTTTCTCACCGGTACGAGGCCACAGTCGCCCCATCATCAGCCCCAGACAACAGACGTTTGCTCCCAGCACCAGAAGACTCGGCCTGTGAACCAGGACCAGAAGAACCTCACTCAGCAGGGTCCCCATGGTCTGGAACCAGGTGGCACTCCTACAACCAAAGAGAGGGTGAGAAGCATGTGGCACTCCTACAACCAGAAAGAGAGAGAGACAGAGAGAGAACCAGGTGGCCATCCTCCAACCAAAGAGAACAAAGGGAGAGGATCAGGGGGGACTGAGTGTGACATCATTACAGTGAGACATGAGAGTGTTGGCCTTAAAGCAGATGAAGCTGATTTGAACATGAGCTGGAGCCAATTTCAGGATTCATACAGCTTTTTAAGTGGAAAATTCAAGCAAAAAATTTGAACTTTTTACTATACTATAAACTATTATCTGTCTACTATAAACAATAGTAGACATACATTAATTAAATTGGATGTGCTTTGGCCCAAGAAAGCGTTGCGATATAACTCAACGATATAACATGCAGTGACCCTGAGTGGGAGCACACAAGTCTCCCAGTCTTCACTTTAAACCACTTCAGCGTTACAGACAACCTATCAAATTAATTTCATCTTGTTGCATCGGTCAATTTATCCGCTTTCAGTTCTGAGATTCAAAAAATGACTCTCAGGGCTCTTTCATAAGTATGCAAAAAAAATATATATCAAAAAAATAAACACGATAAGACTGATTGTTGTGGTCCTTTTGAACACAACCAGCATGCATTGTTACTGCAATGGAAAATTTAGGTCACCCGCTTTAATTTGGTGTTTTAGTTTCAGTGCTTCAAGAAAAGACCGGAAAAAGGTGCCTTGCCCTCTCCAGGTGGGTGGAGAGGTCCTTCCTCAAGTGGAGGAGTTCAAGTATCTCGGGGTCTTGTTCACGAGTGAGGGAAGGATGGAGCGTGAGATTGACAGGCGGATCGGTGCAGCGTGCGCAGTGATGCGGTCTCTGTATCGGACCGTTGTGGTAAAGAGGGAGCTGAGCCGAAAGGCAAAGCTCTCGATTTACCGGTCAATCTTCGTTCCCTCCCTCACCTATGGTCATGAGCTGTGGGTAATGACCGAAAGAACGAGATCGCGGATACAAGCGGTCGAAATGAGCTTCCTTCGCAGAGTGGCTGGGCGCTCCCTTAGAGATAGGGTGAGGAGCTCGGTCACACGGGAGGGGCTCGGAGTAGAGCCGCTGCTTCTCCACGTCGAGAGGAACCAGTTGAGGTGGCTCGGGCATCTGTTCAGGATGCCTCCTGGACGCCTCCCTGGGGAGGTGTTCCGGGCACGTCCCACCGGGAGTAGGCCCCGGGGAAGACCCGGGACACGCTGGAGAGACTATGTCTCTCAGCTGGCCTGGGAACGCCTTGGGGTCCCCCCGGACGAGCTGGAGGTGGTGTGTGTGGATAGGGAAGTCTGGGCGTCTCTGCTTAGACTGCTGCCCCCGCGACCCGGCAACGGATAAAGTGGAAGAAAATGGATGGATGGATGGATGGATGCTTCAGGAAAAGACACAGGGGGACACATGGTCACTTCCTGAAGCTCCAGCTGTTTCTTTAAGCTGTATTTATTGCGTGCACAGGTTACACAAACAGCTAGGTTTGCTTTACCCTGTCGTGTATCATGGAGCTTGCGGGGGCCCTCGTGACGTGTCCTGATGTCACATGACAGATGCGCTACATCCCATGCACCCTCGAATTTTATAAATACGCAGCCGGCAGCGCAGAGAAGGTCCGTTTGGATTGGCCTGTACATTTTGAATGAAAACCATGGAGCATGTGGGGAAACATGGACGAGACACCTGGGAGCAGTGCTTCGAACGGGACCAAAGGAAAAGCAGTTTGGGCTCATGGCTCACAAGCCTGATACTGTATATAAGGAGGCTGTGGACTAGCATATCGAACATTTATATACTATACGGTTGTTTTTTTGTGCTGTTCCGGTCTTTGTTTGAAAATCCACTTCTATCTTGACGCATCTGTTGCATTCATCTTGCACTTGTAAATAGTTCATGTTTGGTCTCAGATAATTATCACTTATTATTTTGCTGTTTTTGCACAAATACACTTATGAATTATGTTTCTTTACTCTTCTTTACTCAAAGCATCAGAGTAGAAATTAGTTATGAAACAATGAGTCTATAGAACTGTCACAAACTTACGCCAAGAAAACACACTTAATGAGCGCAAACAGCTTGGTTTATCAACTGTGGCTGCGCTATCAACCACAGGTCCAGCGCAAATGCCAATGCAACCAGTGACGCACGAGTATACACAGGCTTTTACTGTTGTCAAAGCAGTTAACAGCTACTGGAGGCAGGAGCCGCTGTCATTTACTACGGCGCAATTCCACCGGGGGTCATCTTATCATCGGTTGGCTAGACTAGCTTTAGTTATTTATGTTGAGGATAGCAATCAATTACCTTAGGCTAGTAAGTGCCACCCATCGTCGTTACACTGATGTTCCTTTTGCAGACGGTGCAGTATCAATATTTCTCATCTCGGTCTAAACCAAACTTTGTACTTTCCAACCTGGCATGTTAATTTTGGCAGCAATACGGACCAACACACTGTCACTGAGCAGCTGAGAGTCTATGGTGACACGCGTGCGCAAGAAAATGGGAGCAACATTTTCATGGGTGTTTGAGTCCAAATTCATCCATCTTCTTCCCCTTAAATCGATTTCCGGGTTGGGGTCGATCACCCAAGTCACATAGCACCAGCCCCTTAATGGTTCTCCTGCAGGTGGTGAGTCCACAGGAGGATGGCTGCTCTGACAGTGTGAGCATAGCGTAATCTTTCAGCGGGGGCTTCAGGCAAAGTGGGTTTAAGTGTCTTGGGAGTTGATGGAGAAGGTTTCGTGGTGGGCTCGAACCTCAGGCCCAAAGGCCAATACTCTACCAACTGAGCCACTGTCGCCCCCTTAGAACACTTTATAGCACCAGGAACACACCTCCAAGAACAGATTTTTTTGTTTTTTTAAGTACCAAATGCCATTTCTTGTTGCCTATAGTCCTGACGTTATATTAACCCATTTAGACCTGAAACGCCTGGTAAAACAAGGGTTACGTATGTAACCACGGTTCTATGAATCCCTTCTGACCACCAGAGGGCGGTGCATAGCACTTAAAGTTCCCTGCGCATGCGCGAAGGGAACATTCAGTGCTATGCACCGCACTCTGGCGGTCAGAAGGGATGAAATTTTAGAACCACCCTCCTAAAACCTAAAGATTTCCTGAAATTCAATGTCTACAGAAGGATTGATATCTCAGCCTCTGTAGCAGATAAACATAATTCCAGAAGAATTTGAGAGCTGATACTTGTGGCTTTCATTAGGAATGGGGTGTATTATTATAAACCTTCAGTAGAACACTAAAAAAAATACAACTTCCACTCAGATAATGAAACAACCAAAATAATGAGAATAAAATACGTTTCTCAATACAATAAGTCAAAAATAGTTTGGCTATATAGTGGCACGAGCTGTGTGAGAAGAAAATATGTTAAAAATCCACTCTCAGCCCTTGTCTTCATGGACATGGATGGATAGACTCTCAGCCCAAAAAGTTAAATAATGACTCCCAGGGCTCTTAAGTAAGCAAAAAAAAAAAAGGGTTAGGGTTGGGTAGGCCTGTGGTGTGTTCTGTTTGATTTATTCACAACATTTTACTTTTGTGCGCAACCAACATGCAATGTTAATGCAAGTGAAAATGTAGGTACCCCGCTTTAATTTTGTAGTTTAGGTTGAGCTTAGGGAGACACGGAGGAGACCTGCACTTGCAACAAGCTGAGGATGGCCTCGTCTGCACATCTATGCTTCTATCCGTGCGTCTATTGTCCAAGCTCGGCCCATAGACCATACGACGGCTGCAGGTTCGCTGAGCTGTTTTCAAAGTTGCTCACAGGAACTGCTTTTATTACAAAGCGGCCGCAGCTGCTCGCAGGGTCAGAATGGAGGATGTGGAATCCTGTTGGGAGTACGTAACGCAAACAACAGCTGGCGGATTAGCATTGAGCTAGCGGGTTAGCAGTGCTGGTACCTGATAGCGTTGGCCTCTGTCACAGTGATGTTGAGCAGAGCAGAGCAGGCCGTCTCCACACTGGGGTCCCTCACATTCTTGTCTCTCATGCGCTCCCAGGACTCAGACACAAACTGCACAAGCAGTAAAGGAGCATCCAGAGAGAGGAGGACTTTCCTGGTATCTGCCTCAGCGGAGAGGTGACCCAGGGCCGGGAGAAGGTACCTGAAGAAGGAGCAGAGAGGTGAGAGGGCTGAGAGAAGGTAATTGAAAGAAGAGAGAGGTGAGAAATGGAGAAGGTACCCGAGGGAGGAGAAGAGAGAGAGAAAGTGCCTAAAGGAGGAGAGAGATGACACAGGGAGAAGGTGCATGAAGGAGAGCGGTGACACAGGGAGAAGGCACCTAAAGGGGGACACAAGAATGAGACACCAGTGGGAGAGAGAGACCAGAGAGCAGGAGAAACCAGAGAATTCTGACCTGAGAGGCTCCTTCCCCGTCCACCTCTGCTCTCCTGCCACTGACTCCTGCTCTATCCAATCAGAGAGCTCTGATTGCTCTCCGCCGCTCATGTGACTCCTGCAGTAGCCAATCAGGAAGGGCAGCAGCATGGTCACTTCCTCCCTCAAACAGGAAGTCTCCTCTGCCAACCACGAGCACAGAGACCGGAACGAGGCGAAGACAAAGGGCTCCCCGAAGCGGCTCTCATCCACCTGTAGAGGAGAGAAGAGAGAGAGAGAGACCAGAGAGTAGAGTAGATAGAAACAGGGCAAATGTTACTTTGACTGTGACAAATATCAATATGGAGGCAAGAGGCTCCATATTTAGCTCCAAGCTCCTTTACTGTGGAATCAGCTCCCCATCCACGTCCAGGAAGCAGAGACATTCTCTATGTTCAAGGCTTAAAACAGTACTCCAGCAGATGGTTAGGGAGGTCCGGGAAGACTTAGAAATGCAACCTTAAGTCGAAAAACACAGGTTGTTAGTGACGCTGCATATGCCTCAGTCCTGGGTTAATAGAGTGGTTCCTTGCTGATGCAGGAGGGTCTAAAGGTGCTTTCACACCGCCGACGCTGGAACGCTGATGCCTCGCGCACCAGACGCACATTCTCTAATTTTCAGATGCAGGGGTCTTCACACCAGAACCGGACTTTGATGCTGACAGAGTTAAGCTAGCGGCTTTTTGTGTAAAGTTTTTCTCCAATAATGCAGCTCTGCAGCATCTGTGTCCAGAGACCTTCCAGAGACTTTATATAACAGCAGTATGTGTTCGCAGAGGTGCGCTATACGTTTATTATTATTAAACGTTACTTCCACATCGGCGAACACGCTCGAAGCAGTTGAATAAAACACATATGTTCACAAGCACTATGTCCCCCATTGTCAACCCTGGTTTAGTCCTGATGTAGCTCCTGTTTTGGCAGTTTAAGAGTATGTTCAGTCTGCTCGCTCAGACCACTAATGTCCCTGTGACCACTTTGCGGCTCTGATTGGTTGCCGCCTGCACGAGCGTCCTGAGGAAACGCTTAGCAATATTTATCTCCTGCGTGCGTCGATTTTCCGCTCCTGCGCCTCTGACGCGCAGTCCGTGCATGTATCCCGAGACGCACATTCAGTTCGACACTTGAACGCGCGTCACCATTGACTTTGAATTGAAAGTCGACGCAACAAAAGATCCGGTGTGAAAGCACCGTACGGCAGGGGTTGCAAATCAAAAGTCCAATTTGACACGTTTCATTTATACCTTGTTAAAACCATAGTTTAGGATATTATCCTTTTACTTTTAATTCCTGAGAGGGGTCCTTTTGACCTGATTATAGCACAAAGGTTAAGGACATTTATAGACTTTAAAATTTGTGTAAGATCTCCGTCGTACTGGGATAATACAAGACAAAGGAAGGTTGCTCACCCATCATCTGGACTTCAGTTAGCAGGTTTTTCAATGTTTCTTTCTTAATACAGAATAACTTCTCAAGGAAATGAAAGTTCAGCTGCAAGTTGGAGTTATATAACCTGTGGGTGTGGTTATAGATACCCCCTGAATCTGAGGCGAACACAGTCCTGCTAGGGCTAACGATCCTAAATCATTAGCATGTCACTGACCTTATCTATTGTTAGGGCGTTGTTAGGAAGTTGTGCTAAATGCAAGGCAAAACCAATCTTAACCCACCTCTTCTCTGTTAAGAGATGGTTTGCTTCCGCCTTCAGTCCGGAAGCAGAAGCCCTGTCGGTACTTATTTTCCGATAATAACCTGTGTACTATACATTATCCCTTACTGAATTAATGCGTTAAAGTCCCGGCCCTAATTATAAAATATAGTTTTACAAATGGGCGACAGTAGCTCAGTTGGTAGAGCATTGGCCTTCAGGCCTGAAGGTTGTGGGTTCAATTCCCACCTCTACACCTTCTCCACCGACTCCCACTGATGACTGCTGTCGTTGTGTCCTTGGGCAAGACACTTAACCCCACTTTGCCCAAAGCCCCCACTGAAAGATCAAGGCTATGCTCACACTCAGAGAGCAGCCGTCCTCCTGTGGACTCACCACCTGCAGAGGGTCAGTGAGGGGCTGGTGCTATGAGACTTGGGTGGCATCTCTGATTGCCACCCCCCTGACCCAGAAATGGATTAAAGGGTAGAAAATGGATGGATGGATGGGTTTTACAAATGCGGTGTGAAGAGCGGAGACGCATGGAGTATTAACGTCTGCGAGAGCTTAAAACTACAATGATCAGAGAAGCAAGACATATACACAGCCGCGGCAGAACATGGCTAAAAGCTCATGTTATTATTAGCGTTAGCCACAGCGCCCTATCTGCATCACGGTAAGAAAACAGAACATTCACTCATGCTGCTGATAAAAGTATTCTGGCAATTATTTTGTGGGGATTCTGTGTGTTTTATTTGAGGTTTGTTCCTGAATAAGTTTAGTTGACACTTGTGACAGTAGTTGGACTGCGCTCGGCTCAGAACATCCTGAGACTGTGTTGCAGATTCTGCCTCGTTGTCATTATTGTCAGTGTGAAAAAAGTTACCTATTGTTCACATGCAAGTCTGTTGTGTACAAACTTCATAATGTGCCTCCTGTTGTATTAACGCTGTCTTTGTGCATGTGGTTTGCGATGTTGACACTTCGCTGCTATGACTTTGGCATAATTCTTTTTTGAAAAGATTGTTGTTCGGGTTGTTCTTTTACAAAACCGTGGTCCTCCATGGTTCCTTCTTCAAACTGTAGAACAATATCAGTAGCACATGTGAAACAAAAACGCCATTCTCATTCTTTTTGTCCCTTATCCACCACTGTATTTCAAGATGGCGCATTGACACCAAGAGGACTCCTCTCTCATGGACATTTATAAGTGAAATTCTAAGCCTATGAAAACAATTAAAAATACATGGTGGAGGTAAATATTCTTAAAAAGGTCATATTTGATATTAACATGTTTTTTCATATGGAGCAACTGTAAATTTACACAGGGTGGCTTTTAGAGACACATTAAGTATTTCACAGACGTGATTCAGTGTTAGTTTTGTTCCGTCTATGTTGTCTATCTGGAGAATTTCTCAACATTTATTGACATTGGTCTCTGCCCATTATAGACCAATGACTGTTTGTTATCATTTCATTTCCTGTGATTGAACTGTTTGATTCTATGATTTGCGTTGGAGAATTGACTTTGTGAAGTCTTTGTAAAGATTTACTGTTGTGATTTAGGGCGATACACACAACAATGGAATTTAATTGATGGTGTGAGACAAACTGGTACCTGTCGCAGATGGTAGATGACGGCAGAGAAGGCCTCCTCCAGGACCCTCAGGACCTGCCTGCTCTGCTGCAGACTGAGCCCAGGAACAGAGCTATGCACTGGGGCCTGGCTCTCTGACATACAGGCCTGCTCCATGGCTGCCTCCATGATGCGGTAACAAGCTGCAAGCACAAGTAAGTTAGAGACAAGAGAGAGACCAAAGAAAGACAGAGAGAGACTAGATAGGTACAAAGTAGTTTTGATATTATCACAGAGTTATGGCTCACCGGTGATGGTGTGCTGCGTCTCTGGACTGAGGCTGGACCCAGGAGGTTCCTCCAGCTCCATCCTCAGCTCCACACAGGCACGGTTCACCAGGAGGCAGCAGAACTTTGGAGAACCCACCTCCTCCCACCCACACACGTCCAGTAGACAGGCCCCCAGAACCAGCACGGGCCCCATCTGCTTCGGCGTCAGCTTGGACTGCAGCATCGGTCTCAACACAGCCCACACCCGCCTGACCACTCCCCTCGCCCTCTCTGAACCCTCTGCGAGCGCTGGAACAAACGGCACAAGCGTCACACACATCTTGAGCCTGTCTCTCTCTGGAGCTTTGGAAAAATCCTCTGTGAGTTTGTCCAGCAGCCCCAGTACTTCTCCACAGTTCCTGCTCCAGGCCTTGGTCTTGGTCTTCCCTGACAGCAGAAAGGCCAGCAGAGGGAGTCCCTGTTCGCGGCTTAGAGTCTGGTCCCTCAGCACGGCTTGGCACAGCGCGCGCACAGCTCCGCGACTCAGTAGTTGCTCCGGTCCAAGCGGCTGTGCACACACAGACAGAAGCACCTGGTAGCAGTCTGCAGCAATGGCCTCATCCACTTGGAAGGAAACATGAGGCTCCTTGTTCTCTGAGCTGTTGTCTCCTCCCTGCTCTGGTTTAGTCTCACTGTTGTCTTTGTGCTCTGGTTTAGCCTCACTGCGGTGTGAGTCCTGGCAGGTCGGGTCTCCTCCTGTTGGGTTGTCATCGCGGTGCTTTGGCTGGGGTCCGGTGGAAAGGATCTGCAGCAGGAGGGGGACTGTGGAGAGGAGCTGGGGCTTGTACGCCATGTCTGGGTCAGTGCTGAGGGCGGCCAGGAGAGCGGTGCCCAGAGAGAGCAGCTCATTCGGGGCTAAACCCGAGCCATCACTGCTGCCTCTGACCGCAGTGACCAGGAGGCGCGCGGGCAGGTTCAGGCCAACCGCTTCAAAGATCCTCCTCAGAGTCATCTGGTCCAGCTGGTTTGCAGGACACAGACGGGTGATCTGGAAGCATTACAATTTACAGAGCAGTAGGAATGAGGAGCACACATCACAAGATGAATGAACAACAACTATACTAATTAAAATAAAAGTCTCTAACTCTAGCATCAAAGAAACAAGTATAATTTATCTATCTTTAACATAATAAAAAAGTATAACATCTCTACATTTGGTGTAATAAGAAGCAAGTATAAAGTACTGTGTATTCCAGTGCAAGCAATATGTAGTTGTATGTTTACATCTGTACAATAGCTGCAGAGGGTCTGGGACACAGTGACTCAGTAAAGTGACAGTGACACATGTGGTTCTACATTATATATTTGTGAGAACAGGTTGGCAGTGTTAGTTAATCCACATTGTTTGTTGTACAGTCTGATGGCAGCAGGAAGGAATGACCTGCGGAAACCTCTCCTTCACACAGCAAAGATGAATAAGTCTGTCACTGAAACTGCTCTCCAGAGCAGACAGAGTGTGACAGTCATGGTCCAGCATAGATGTTAGTTACTAGAGATATGAAACGCATATCTCTAGTTCCACTGGTTCTACAGCCTCAATCCTGGATCTACAGCCTCAGTCCCGCTCCCTATGGACCAGTAGCTCCTATGTGTTTGTTATTATTGCATTTCTTGTGTATGAACGGTTTGATTGTATCAAAGTCTCACTCACCAGCAGCAGCGCGGCAAGCAGGTGGCTGTCGTTCTTGGCATGTTTTAGAGCGTGTAAACATCTCTCTAGAACCTCAGCCTGAGCCTCACTCAGACGTCCCCTGGTCTCCTCCCTCAGACCTCCATTGGTCTCTGCTCCCATGGTCTCCTTACTCAGACCTAGGCCTGTCGCGATAGTCAATAAATCAATTAATCGCACGATAAATAAAATTTGCTCAATAACTTTTCTGGCCGCGATAAATCCCATTTGCATGCTTGTTTGTTTACCCCGTCTCTCTCGGGTCAGAGAGCCGCAAAGTGGTCACGGGAACACTAGCGGTCTAGCAAGCAGACGGAAATTACTCAAAAATACAAAATACAGCCAAAACAGGACCTAAACCAGGACTTAACCAGGATTGACAATGGGGGACACAGTAGTTGTGAACATATGCCGGCAGCTGAGTTCTCATTCAGGCTTGATTAGTGACTATACTAGCGCAGCTAGCGTTAGCGTGTTCGCCGATGCAGAAGTACCGTACCATACCAATAAAATAAACTTATGGCGCACCTCCGTGAACACATACTGCTGTTATATAAAGTCTCTAGAAGGTCTCTGAACACAGAGATGCTGCAGACTTGCATTCTTGGAGTAGAACTTTACACAAAAAACCCGCTAGCTTAGCTGTTAGCATCAAAGCCCGCCCCGCTACTTCCGGTGGGCGCTACCGCAGCAGGACTTCTGTACGCCCCATTGGTGAACCCACATGTCAGTCACTTGTCATTCGCCTGGTGTGGGGAGGTGGGACTACTCCTGAGAGATCCTGTCTTAAACCACACAAAATCAACATGTTGGTATTTCTTTCTCGTAATCTGCCATAAAGTCTGAGAAATTATTGACATTTGAGGCATCTGTTTCATATTTTCTTTACAAAGGTCCTGGCAGTTTTATTCCTGGTCATTTTTTGTTAAGAGACTGAGTATTTTATTTATTGTTTTTGGTTGTTTGTAAATTTATTGTGTTCTAGCGTTAAATATTCGTTAAAAATAAAAGTTTATTTCTCTTTGTAAAGGTGTACCTGCATGATCATTGTAATCGATGCAAATGATCTCAGAACGACAATATAATCGCTTATCGCAATAATTTCTGAGACAATTAATCGTCTAGCAAAATTTGTTATCGTGACAGGCCTACTCAGACCTCCCCTGGTCTCCCCACTCAGACCTCCCCTGGTGTGTCCTCCGCTGGTCTCCTCAGTCTGACCTTCCCTGATCTCTGCTCCGTCCTGCTCTTCACTTTCCATCACGAGACGACTGCAAAATCAAAGACATGATTAAAGCTCAGGAACTTAATCATTACATGACAAATACAGAGATAAAATCTATTGTCGCAACAGTTTCATGTACTTTCCCTTCTGTCACATCTGTTGATCCGTTTTTTCTCTCTCTGGTCTCTCTCTCTCCATATGCCACGTGTTCCCCCTCCAAATACCACTGTCACTAGAGTTATAGCCTCGTCATGCTTCACCAGTGCCATCATTGTCCACTGCCATCTTTCAACCAGTTTAAACATGCGGTAAAAGCTTTAGAGTGATGAAACTCACTGTGTTTACAGCCACTTGACGTTCACGCGGCGGGTTCTCTGTCGCAGGCGCGTTCCGGGTACGTGTGTCAAAGTAACGAGCTTGTAGCCAATAGAAACAAGCTATCAGGATAATCTGACCAATGACGGCAAGTGTTGTTGAAATGTCACCGGCACCATTTTGAATCGCAAGGAATCAACCTTTACAAATAACACTGAAAATGTTACATGGTGTTACTTTAAATATTTTCTCAGTTTTTTTGAGCACAATAATCCAACAATATCAACGTTAAACAGTGAAATGGCCTTATATCGTACTGAAGCTGTCGCCCCTAGCAACGGCCTCTGGAGGGCGACAGCAATCTAGAGACGACAGATATAATAATAGACAAAATATTATTGATAATAATAATAATAATAATAATCCTCATCATCTCAAAACACACTTAAAGACGCTTCACATGTCCTTATTCTTTCATTAAATACACCGTGTACTACTGTAGCCACAGCTGCCTGGGGCACAAAGACAGAAACGAGGCCACCAGTCAGTGCCATCGGCTTCCCCCACCACCAGCAACCATCACCACACACACACCAGACTGTTTGAAATCTTGCCTAAGGACACAACCACAGTTTTGGCAGCCGCAGTTGCCCCACTGTGGCACCTGGTGTTCCCAGAGGTACTTACCAGGCCCTTGTGTTTCAAGGGCCTGGGTTCAATTACACCTCTCGTGTCTGTCTGCGTAGGTTTGCTCTGGGTGCTCCGGTTTCCCCTACCACCGGTTTTTTTTAATCTCTCTCTCTCTCTCTCTTTCTCTCTCTCTCTCTCTCCCCCTCTCGCTCTCTCTTTCTGGTCTCTCATTACAGTCTATGCTTAATACATATGAAAAAATTATTTTATTGTGAAATACCATTCGCCAGCGGAAGTAGTATTTATCGCGGTTTGGCAGAGTCGCATCAGCTGAAAACACGCCAAATAAATGCTGATATACACTGACCTCATTTCCTCCACAGTTCCCCCAGATGCCCATCCACACAGCGGCTCTTCGGCTGTCCAGAGGCCCGAGGCAGAGCACCAGCTCGGCTTCCCCGTGTGAGTATGAACAGAATGTTACAGTATTACTGACAGATCGCGTTAGAACCACAGAATGTGGCGTGAAGGAGGCAGATCTGCGCCTTGTCTCTAAATCAGCACATTTATATCATTTATATATATTTACATAGAATACATTAGTAACACTGTAGCTGCTGTAGTGCTGCGGTGTAGTGTTGGACTTCACTGTAGGTTCCAGTGTAATGTCTCCTCTGGAACATGCGCCTGATTTATTTATAAGCAGATAAGCTGCGTGTCCCAGAGTCACCTGTTTATTATTTCAATCTGAATCTAAATCCTTATATTGTAGATGTGTGTGTGTGTGTGTCTGTGTCTCAGCAACTGCTATCAGACTGTACAACGAGTACAGTAATAACAATGTTACAGTGTGAAGACAGTGACTGCTGTCAGACTGTACAACAAGTATTGACTGTCGTCTTTAGTGTGTGTGACTATTGTTGGGAGCAGGACTCTCCAGTTTAAGACGATCCTTTCTTCAAACCAGGAAACTGTGTATGTGTGTGTGTCTCTGAGTCTGTGTGTGTGTTGCTTTGTTGTGTACTCAGAGATGATAAATAAGATTATCTTCAGTTATCACTTCTACTCTACTCTGCTCCACTCTACTCTACTGCACTGTACTGTACTGTACTCTACTCTAATCTTCTCTCCCCTGATTTGGCATGTGTGTTGTGGGTTGCAAGGAAATTATACCAGATACGAAACATAATGGAAACCAAACCAGGTGGAGTAGAGTAGAGCAAGTGGAAACAGGGCTTTGAATGTGTCTGCGTTCTTCAAACCTCATCTTTACATTCATCTTTAAACTTCATCTTCAAACCTCAGCTCTATTGTTGACATGTTCCTGTGCTTCTCTTTCGCAGAATTCTGAAAACAGTTTCACATTGGATTTCATGTTCAAACAATCACAACACAAGTAGAATCTGGACCAGGACCAAGCCTAGAACCAGGACCAGGATCAGGACCTGAACCAAGACCTGAACCAGGACCTGAACCAAGACCAGGACAAGGACCAGGACAAGGACCAGGACCTGGAACAGGACCTGGACCAGGAACTAAACCAGGACCAGTAGGAGGAGGACAAACACTCTGATTACGTATCAAAGTATTGAGACTGGAACTATTTTCTGTGGGAAATCTGACTTAGACCTGACCTGGTACCTGTTGTGACCTCGTTGTACCCCTTGGATTTCACATTTTTGGAGTGAAATTTGTGAAATTTCCCTCGACAAATGACAGACACGTCGGAACGGAAATAATGCAGACGCAAGAGGAAGCCAGCGAGAAGGTGAGACTGAGGCAGAGACTGAGGCAGAGACTGAGGCAGAGACTGAGGCAGAGACTGAGGCAGAGACTGAGGCAGAGACTGAGGCAGAGACTGAGGCAGAGACTGAGGCAGAGACTGAGGCAGAGACTGAGGCAGAGACTGAGGCAGAGACTGAGGCAGAGACCTTATTGAACAATATTTGTTAAACTTTCTACAAAAAGAAATGTATCCAGTGAATGATTTTGAGCCAAAGGAAAATGTTTCTTTTTGACTCATTACACTGGGTAACAAAAAAATATTTTTTGAAAATAGTCCAGGGGTTTCCAGCTGAATTAGACTAATTTTGATGCTCTGAGTCCGAAAATGACCTTGGTTTTGCTCAATCAGGTCAGGATTTTTTCGCTATAGAAATTTGTATTGACTCGATCAGCAGTTCTTACATTAACAATCTACACAAAGTTACATACATGGTACATTAGAATTTGTACATTTATTAACACTTTTTTTTTTTTACATAATAGAACAAAAACAAAAGAACAATAGAGTAGCAAAGGGATATCACACGTGTCCTTAAGTGTTGGTATAATGTGTCCAACATTTCCAATAGTCCTCAAATCTGTCGTGATCCAGTCTTAGTGCAAAAGTCATTCTCTCCATATGAAAAATGTCTTTAACAAGTGATATCCAGTCCCCCAACACAGGTGTTCTGTCTGTCATCCATTTCTTTGTGATAGCTTTTTTGCTTGCTGCCAGTAAAACAATCCACATATATTTTTTACTCGCCCCTTTTATACAGTCTGGTTGTATCCCCAAAAACATAGTTTCAAAATTCAAAGGAACATTAATGCCAATAATTGTGTCAATGCCCTGTTTAATAGCCATCCAGTAATTGGTTATTTTTGAACAACTCCAGAATATGTGGTGATGGCCAGCCCGTTTGGTTCCACATAACCTCCAACATGAAGTATCAGCACTTGAGCCTCTCTGGACTGGAGTTTTTAAAAAACTTACCATACATTTCCATGAAAACTCTCTCCATACAGGGGATGATGTGCTTTTCCATACATTAACTGGGATTTTAACCCAATTTTCCATTTGTATGGAGAGATTACCCTCTTTCTCCCATTTTTCTTTAATATACAGTATATTTTCATTCTGCAAGTTTTGCAGCTCATCATATAGTTTAGAAATCAACTTATTGTTTGGTCCTTGCTGATATGCTTTTATAAATATTGTTATTAATCCCGACAGCTGCTTTGTATGGTCACTATAATTGTGGTTCAAGTAGTGGCGGACCTGGAGGTATCGGAAAAAGTCTTTGTTGTCAAGATTGTAGGTCCTTTTCAAATCTTGATAGCTCCTCATTTGATCTTTATGATAAAACTGATTGTAAGTCATTAAACCTTTGTCAGACCAATTTTTAAATGTTTTATCTCCTACATTTGGGGTAAAGTCCTTGTCATACGCAATCCATTTGATCATAAGGGTGCATTTTGGATTGTCCTTTATTATTTTTGACCAGATATCAAGAGCTGCCTTGGTCCATGGGTTAAGTTCCCTTACATTACTCATTAAATGTGTGTTGCCAATCATTGCCGGTACGGGGATTACTTCAGATCTATATTCAATTTCTTTTCCATTTTGCTGTATATGATGAGCTGCAAATATCAAACAATGGGCTTAGTTGGGCCGCTCTGTAATAATTCTTCAGATTTGGAAGAGAGAGTCCACCCTTGTTTCTTGCCATTTGTAGAGTTTTGTATCTTATTCTAGGTTTTTTCCCTGCCCAGATAAACCTTGAAAATAATGTATCCAGTTCCTGGAACATTGTTGTTGAAGAGTCAACAGGTATTGTTTGAAATAGATATAATAGTTTAGGCAAGATTACCATCTTAATTGCTTCTACTCTATGTAAAAGTCCTAGATAGGGGATCAGGCTATCCATCCATCTATCCAAATCAGTTTTAATTTTAGCAATAAGTGGATCGTAGTTTATTGACTTTAAAGTTTGTATGTCCTTTGGAATTTGTACTCCCAAGTATGTTATTGAGTCCATACACCAATTGATTTTAAATATTTTCTTTATGGGATCTTCTGGGTTGTAGTTGAATGTCAATACTTGTGATTTATGAGAATTTAATCTATAGCCTGAGATGTTGCTGAATTCCATTAAAACTTTATGCAGTTCAGGAAGAGATTCGGTGGGTTAAAGTAAACTAGGACATCATCAGCAAACAGGGCAATCTTCTGTTCCTTCTCATTTACTTTAATGCCTTTTATCTTTCTATTTTGTCTGATATATTGTGCCAGGGGCTCAATAAAAATGGCAAATAAAATCGAAGATAAATGACAGCCATGTCTACAACCTTGTTCAATATTTAGAGGATTTGATAGACCTCCATTTATTCTAATTTTCCCTATAGGTTTGTTTTATAATCCTTGTATTATTTTTATAAACTTTTCGGTAAAGTTAAATTTGGAAAGTACTTTATAAAGAAAAGCCCAATCTACAGTGTCAAATGCTTTTTGTGCGTCCAGACCCAAAACAACAGCTGGTTTTTTATCTTTCTGTATTTGATGAATCACATGTAGTGTGCGTCTTATATTATCTCTAGTTTTCCTCTCCTTGATAAAGCCTGTCTGGTCCAATTATGTCCGGGAGAATATGTTCCAGTCTTTTGGCCAAGATGGAGGTGAAGATCTTATAATCCTGATTCAGTAAACTAATGGGTCTGAAATTTGAGCAATCTAATTTGTCCTTACCATCCTTTGGGATAACTGTGATGATGGTCTCTTTCCAAGTTGGTGGGATTTGACCCCCGCTCAAAACCCAGTTAAATGTCTTAAGGAGTAGAGATGAAAGTTCTTCCAGGTATATCTTGTATCAGTCAGCATTGTAGCCGTCGGAACCTGGAGATTTATTCAATTTGAGCCTTTTAACTGCTTTTGCCAGTTCCTGAGCAGTTATATTCCTTGTTAAAGTTGTATTTTGTTCACTAGAGAGCATAGGCAATTCCAATTGGTTTAACATTGGTGAGGTCTTATCTTCCTTATCTGGCTCCTTTAAACTACAAAGTTTCCGATAATATCCAGCAAAAATGTCTCTAACTTCAAACTCTTAGTATGTGACTTCCTTAGTAGAGGGATCTTTTATTTTGTATACAGACCTTTCTGCTTGTTGTTTTTTAAATCTGTAGGTCAGGACCTTTGTAGATTTACTTCCTGCTTCATAATAGCTCTGTTTTAGATAAAGTAGTTGAGTCTTTATTTTATTCTGTAATTTTTGATTGATTTCGCGTATAATTTATTTTATTTTTTGCAGGGTATCATCGTCGCCACTATTTTTGTGTTTTTCTTCCAAGTTGATACGTTTTTGCTCCAAGGTCTTGATTCTCTGTTCTCGTCTTTTTTTAAGAAGAGTGCTCTTTGCAATCAATTTACCCCTCAGGACCGCTTTACAGGCATCCCATAATATTTCGGGAGAAACTTCATCATTATCATTGTCTCGAATATACAATTTGATGTCATTTTTTATTTCTTCTCTGATTTCTCCTTTAAGTATGCTCGAGTTAAGTCTCCATAAAAAAGGTGTTTTAATCTTGTCTATGTCTAGCTTCATGTACACAGGACAGTGATCAGAGAGGTCCATTGATCTAAAGCAGCACTCACCCGACCTAGGTCTTTATTATACATGAAAAAATAGTCCAGTCTTGAATAGGAACGATGTGTTGCAGAGTAAAATGTATAATCCCTCTGGTGGGGGTGTGATTCACGCCACACATCTCCAATTCCTAATTCCTTCATTAACTTTTTCAATTTTTTCCCAGTATTATTGTGCGAGGTCTGTGCGAAAGAGTCCTCTAAAGGGTTCAGTCTTACATTAAAATCCCCACCACAAATAACAATACCTTGTGCCTTTGTGGCCATCATATCAATTACACATTTGTAAAAAGACCATGATGACCCAGGGGGGGCATAAACATTAATAAAGGTAATCTCTAAACCTTCAAGTCGACCTATGACCATATTATATCGACCCTCCTTGTCTTTATGTTGGGCTATTTTTTCAAACGAAGTAGCTCAGTTGGTAGAGCACTGGTCTTTGGACCTAAGGGTTGTGGGTTCGATCCCACCACGACCCATGTCAACTGCTCCCACTGATGTCCGCTGTCGTTGTGTCCCTGGGCAAGACACTTAACCCCAATGTGCCTGAAGTCCCCGCTGAAAGACCAAGGCCGCATCTGTGTCGAAGGAGCAGCCATCTTCCCGTGGACCCACCACCTGCAGGAAGATCAGCAAGGGACTGGTGCTATGTGAATTGGGTGGCAGTTCTGATTGCCACCCCCTGACCCAGAAATGGAAAATAAAGGAATGTAAATGAGATGAGATGAGATTCTTAATGAAGTCAGGAACAAATGGAGATCCGTCTTCTGCGCCCTCTGCGATACCGTGAATTCAAATATTATCTCTTCGCGATCTCCCTTCTAACTGAGATTTTTGCGTTGAGTACCTCTTGTATTTTTATGAGTTCAAGCGTAGTTTCCTCAAGCCGCTGGGTCCTGTTCTCCACTTCGTCAATGCGATCTTCAGCGTCGTCAAGTCTCGTATTAACTTTTTTAATTTCTTCTTTGAGCTCGCAGAAGTTTTCTCCACTTTCACGTCATAAACTCCTTAGCTCACGAAGTATAGTTTGTAAATTAGCCAAGTCATTAGCCATTAAATCCTCCGTAGTCCCCTCCGTGTCTGAAGTGCTAGCAGCTTGGCTAGTTGGACTAGCCGCTGCTTCTTCTCCCGCAGTATCATCATCCACCAGTGGTTGGAGTCTCGCAGACTTACTTTGTTTGCCTCGGGTCATTTCTTCTCAGTTGTTCCTACTCGTTTATCAATTTAGCACTCTCAAATACAAGGGGAAAGGGGGGTATCTATACTTTGTTCGGGAAGCCACGAGGTTAGGCTGTCGCCATTTCGGTTGCTCACCGGAAGTCTAGAAATATTTTTTTAAATCGATTTTGCGTAAAAAAACAAATTTCTGCGGATCATCAGCTGAGAAACCCTTGACGTTTTTTCCGTTTTCCTCAAGAAATAAAAGTCAACATATCCAAAGTCATTCAGTTTTTATTTACTCCATCAAATTTGATAAGCAGAATTCATAATAACGTAGACGTACATAATCCGTAACACTATGGCTGTATGATAAAATTTGACCTGATAGAGCAAAATGCATGTGATATTCGGACTCAGAACACCAAAATTAGTCTAAATCAGTTGAGAAACCCCTGACAATTTTTTGGCTGTCAACTTGTGTTATCAGTAAAACAATAAGTACTTTACAGACTACTGTTCAGAGTCCAACCCAATAACACAGCCAGAGAGAGACAGAGAGAGACCAGAGAGAGACAGAGAGAGACCAGAGAGAGACCAGAGAGAGACCAGAGAGAGACCAGAGAGAGACCAGAGAGAGACCAGAGAGAGACCAGAGAGAGACCAGAGAGAGACCAGAGAGAGACCAGAGAGAGACCAGAGAGAGACCCAGAGAGAGACCCAGAGAGAGACCCAGAGAGAGACCCAGAGAGAGACCCAGAGAGAGACCCAGAGAGAGACCCAGAGAGAGACCCAGAGAGAGAGACAAGAGAGAGACACCAGAGAGAGACACCAGAGTGAGAGTAACCATTCAGATAACGCAGACTTGCAGAAGATAGTGATATCACTGCAGGAGTGAGTTTCTCTCATGTTTTTGTTTCAGTTCAGTTTCTGGAACTCTTGAGCTGCAACTGCCCCGGCGTCGGCCATGTTGGACACGTCGCCCACTTAACTTACTGTAATCCTCTCGGTTTCTTCTACTGGAGTCAGGTGAGAGAGACCAGAGAGAGACCAGAGAGAGACCAGAGAGAGACCAGAGAGAGACCAGAGAGAGACCAGAGAGAGACCAGAGAGAGACGCAGAGAGAGACGCAGAGAGAGACGCAGAGAGAGACGCAGAGAGAGACGCAGAGAGAGACCCAGAGAGAGACCCAGAGAGAGACCCAGAGAGAGACCCAGAGAGAGACCAGAGAGAGACCCAGAGAGAGACCCAGAGAGAGACCCAGAGAGAGACCCAGAGTGAGACCCAGAGTGAGACCCAGAGAGAGACCCAGAGAGAGACCCAGAGAGAGACCCAGAGAGAGACCCAGAGAGAGACCCAGAGAGAGACCCAGAGAGAGACCCAGAGAGAGACCCAGAGAGAGACCCAGAGAGAGACCCAGAGAAACCGACACACACACTGTTTAACCATCAAACTTCAGTGTAAATGTGAATGTGTGTGTCTTGTACTTGTCTCTGCAGAATGTCACTGAAGCCTCAATCCTGGAGCGTCTTCCTCCTCCTCCTCCCCCTCCTCCTCCTCCAGGCCCCGCCCATCGGTAAAAATCACTTCTCTAACTGTATTTAGTTCATGGATTTGTGTAATGTGTCTCAAATATGATCTGGAGGGTGTTGCTGTACCTGATGGTGGACCGCAGTATACTGCAGCTCATTCTCAGCTGTCTCAGTCTATCTCTCTCTATGTACTTCTATCTCTCTCGCTCTCGCTCTCTCTCTTTCTGTTTCTCTCTCTCTCTGTCTGTTTCTCTCTCTCTCTCTCTGTCTCTTGAGAATCAAACTGTCATATTATCTGCTTCCCCTGCACCTGTGGCCTGCTCTGCACCTCCCTCCAGATGTTTACATGCTAAAATAAGACCAGTTTTTCCTCTCTCCTCCCATGTCTTTAAACCAAACCAGACAGACCGCTTCTATCTCTCTGGTCTTTCTTGCCTCTTTCTGGTGCCTCTCTGGTCTCTGTCTGGTCTCTCTCTCTAGTCTCTCTCTGGTCTCTCTCTGGTCTCTATCTGATCTTGCTGATCTCTCTGATCTCTCTCTGGCCTCTCTTTGGCTTTTCTCTCTGGTCTCTCTCGCCTTTTTCTGGTGCCTCTCTGGTCTCTCTCTCTCTCTGGTCTCTCTCTGATCTTGCTGATCTCTCTGATCTTGCTGATCTCTCTGATCTCTCTCTGGCCTCTCTTTGGCCTCTCTCTGGCCTCTCTTTGGCCTCTCTTTGGTATCTCTCTCTGCTCTCTCTTTGGTCTCTCTCTTTGGTCTCTCTCTCTGGTCTCCCTCTGGTCTCCTTCTGGTCTCCCTCTGGTCTCCTTCTGGTCTCCCTCTGGTCCCCCTCTGGTCTCTAACCAGACCAGCCTGACAGCATGTGTTGACTCAGATCCACAGTCTCCTCATTGTCTCTAGTTTGGGTCACACCCTCTGATTGCTCAGGGTGGAACTGTCATCGTTTGATGGTGTTTGTTCTGAGGATCCGTCTGAACTTTGAAGCCGCAAGATATTAAAGCTGTCTGTAACTTTAAAGCTGGGGTCTGTAACTTTAAAGGTTGGGGTCTGTAACTTTAAAGCATGGGTCTATAACTTTAAATGCCATATGGAACCTTTAAAACCATGTCTCTAGTTCTGGCTCTAAACCTTGCAGAGGTCTATACTGCAAGGTTTAGAGCCAGAACTAGCCAGTTTAGAGCCATGCTTCACATGTGTGATAATAATTTGAGTGATACGCCATACAACACCAAAACTTGTGAGATTATAGCCTTCTCTTGCATGGGGTGATGTCACCTCAACTCAAACAGGCTGATCCAAAGAGGACTCTGCTCCTCTGCGTCTTGAGACCGTGCCCTCACGCTGTTAGTTTTTTATCTTCAAAGCAAACTATTCAACTTTTTCCAACAATGGCAATCCGACACATCGAGCTCTATGTCCTCGATCCAGAATCAGACCCTAATTTTTTAGTAGACAGTTGTCTACGGCAAGTTTGTAGCTGTACTTAAGATCGGGGCTTCGCAAAAACACATTTTCTCCAAGTAGACATGATCCTAACACTTTTTGTTGCTGACAAAAGCAGAAAAACAGTATAGCTCAATGTGGTGAACTCATAGTATAGAGGCTGAGTGAAGAGCACTCTTCCTTCTCAGCACAAAGATCTTGGGTTCGAATCCTGGCCGGAACATGGTCTTTCTGAGTGGATGTTGCAAGTTCTACGTGCGTTTTCTCCGGGTGTTCCGGTTTCCCATACCACTAAAAACGTGCACAATAGGTAAAATTTGCTAGTCAAAAAGCGTAATATGGCACCTTTAATACAGAGCAGTTGTTGTGATTTGAAAGTTACGTCCCCCAGCTTTAAATATGGCATTGACTATGTGAGTGACCAGAGGAGCTGTGGTGTGCACCTGGTGTCTCTCTCCTGGTTTATGGTCATGTGGAGTTCACCTGGTGTCGCTCTCCTGATTTATTGTCCTGTCCTGGTCTTTACCCTCTTGTAAAGTGTTGGCTTGCAAAGTGTGCTTTGGACCTGGTCCTGATTACACACAGAGGAAACCGGACGCTCTGATGGTATTACAGTTAACAGAAGTTAGAGACCAGAGAGAGAGACCATGATAGACCAGAGAGAGAGACCAGAGAGAAAGGCCAGAGAGAGAGGCCGGAGAGAGAGGCCGGAGAGAGAGGCCGGAGAGAGAGGCCGGAGAGAGAGGCCGGAGAGAGAGGCCGGAGAGAGAGGCCGGAGAGAGAGGCCGGAGAGAGAGGCCGGAGAGAGAGGCCGGAGAGAGAGGCCGGAGAGAGAGGCCGGAGAGAGAGGCCGGAGAGAGAGGCCAGAGAGAGAGACAGAGGCCAGAAATACACGTGACTATAGATATAAGCAATTGTTCTCGAGGCGTGAGTTCAAGAGTTCTGTTGTTGTGATCTGGAAGTGACGGACCCTAGCTTTAAAGTTACAGACTCCAGCTTTAAAGTTACAGACCCCAGCTTTAACCAAACACAGTGCTTCCTGTGTGAGTCGCTGTGATGTTTTCTTTCACTGGGGCCCGGTTTCACTGACGACAAAAGGAAAGAAACCGACCCTCATTGATACACAGACAGATCCTGGTCTCTCTCTAGTCTCTCTCTGGTCACTGCTCTCTTTCTGGTCCCTGAGCTTAGATTATTAGCATGAGCTATTACGTAGTACTGGAAAACAACAACAATAACAACTTATTCTTGTATAGCCCTAAATCACAACAGCAGTCATCTCAGAGGACTTAACAAAACCATTGAAATCACCAACACAGATCAGAGAATCAACAGTTAAGACTCAAATAATATACATATATGAATTGGTCCATAGGGAAAGACCAATGTGCATGAATGTTGATAAATGTCAATACATGTTGTAGAATGTTAAAGTGGCCTGGATCATCGCCACAGTCCTTCTTGTTGGACACTAACTGCCCAACAGACCCTCCTGCATCAGCAAGGAAAAAATCCCAAAAACCCAGTGGGAAAAAAAGTGGGAAACCTCGGGGAGACCCACAGATTGAGAGAGGGATCCGCTCCACACGTACGGACGGGCTAATGATCCAGGACCTAAGCTACAGAACGAGGACCAATGCCACGCAGCGGCCACAGAACGTGGACAGGTCTGGTGCAGGACTGAAGCGCTCCCAGGCGTGTCGGGCAGGGCAGTCCACAGGTGCAGATGGAGGGGGGCAAGGCAGTCCGCAGATGTAGATGGAGAGGGCCAGTTCGGAGGTCGCGCCATAAAACAGACAATGGGACAACTGGTGAATAGCAATTAACACACTAGCAAAAAGCAAACTGACTCCCTACGCAGCTTGACTGGCAGTCTAAGATGTTTAGCCTTCGCTGAGTCTTACCTCCCTAACCATATGCTAAACTGAGGAGGACTATTTTAAGCCTAGGCTTGAATATAGAGACCGTGTCCGAACGAAGGTGAGACAGCAGCAGCCACGGCTAGACTAGCCCAGGCTACAACATCAAAGATTTGTGGATTACACACGTGTGTAAACCAAACCAGACAAACGACCTAACCATATGCTTAATTGAAGTAGAGTGTTTTAAGCCTGGCCTTGAATGTAGAGACCGTATCTGCTTCCTTGACGTGGATGGGAAGTTGATTCCACAGTAAAGGAGCTTGGTAGCTAAATGCTCTGCCGCCGACAGTGCTTTTTAAGACCTTAGGAACCACCAAACGCCTGGCGTTTTGCGAGCGCAATGCTCGGTTTGGTTGATATGACACTAACGTGTCTTGAAGATAAGAAGGAGCCAAGCCATTTATGGCTTTGTATGTTAAAAGAGAGGGCTATAGTTATTGGCCGGTTTCATATTATTATTGTTATTTTTTTTTCCAATGAAAGGATTGCGTTTTTGACAATGAGGACAAAATATTCCATGCAATATCATTTTGAGATTGTCCGACGCACGCCGACTCTATATTTCCACCAGGAAATGTCACTTTTTAAGAGCCTCTGGGGAATAGTTTTGCCGCTAATTTTCCTTTTCCTTTTTCTGAACGGAGACGTACAAAACATTACATTATGCAAAAGTTGAAAGCCGCACACCTGACCGCTGGGGGCGCTCAGTAACAGAAGACAGACATACACACACATACAGTTTGTAAAGGGTGATGCTCATAATGTAAAGAACATGTTCAAGACCAACATATATTGTGTTTAAAGCTGAGGGACGTAACTTCAGCAGAATATTCCTCATTTAACTCATTTTTGCCACTCTGTCTTTGTGTTTCTGTCTGTCTCTGTCTCTCTGTGTCCCTGTCTCTGTCCCTCTCTCTCACTCTCTTATTGTCTCTCTGTTTCTGTCACTCTGTCTTTCTGTCTCTCTCTCTCTCTCTGTGTCTTCAGTGTCCAGCCTGTGCAGAGTGAGTGGAGGTGTCCTGGGTGTCCACTGGAGCAGTGTCCTCTCTCTGGGCTGGCGTCCTCTGGCTAACGGCAGGGGAGGGTCCACATGTTGGGAGTCGTGCTGTTTGTCCCCAGGCTGCAGCGCCGTGTGGAGCCTGGGGGAGCGCTGTGTCCTACTGTCCTGCACCAGGAGCACAGCATGTGCCATCACCTACCTGCCCCAGCCACACCAGGAGTCTCTGGGACTACTGCAGCTGCTGGCAAGGGTGAGAGACTAGGGTGAGAGACTAGGGTGAGAGACTAGGGTGAGAGACTAGGGTGAGAGACTAGGGTGAGAGACTAGGGAGAGAGACTAGGGAGAGAGACTAGGGAGAGAGACTAGGGAGAGAGACTAGGGAGAGAGACTAGGGAGAGAGACTAGAGAGAGACTAGAGAGAGACCAGAGAGAGACCAGAGAGAGACCAGAGAGAGACCAGAGGGAGTAACAGAGGGAGTAACAGAGGGAGTAACAGAGGGAGTAACAGAGGGAGTAACAGAGGGAGTAACAGAGGGAGTAACAGAGGGAGTAACAGAGGGAGTAACAGAGGGAGTAACAAAGGGAGTAACTAAGGGAGTAACTAAGGGAGTAACTAAGGGAGTAACTAAGGGAGTAACTAAGGGAGTAACTAAGGGAGTAACTAAGGGAGTAACTAAGGGAGTAACTAAGGGAGTAACTAAGGGAGTAACTAAGGGAGTAACTAAGGGAGTAACAAAGGGAGTAACAAACACTATGGTCTGCCTTCAGGGTCCTGTGACTCTGAACAGAAGGAGAAGGGCTGGACTGAAGACCCTCGGAGTTCCTCCCCTGGACCCTCTCAACTCCGTGAGTCCTGCACCTGCCACATGGTTCATGTGACATCACATGCTCCAGAGAGCAAAAGTTTCACACTGCGCTGGAGCAGCTTAGACTTGTACTGGTCCAGATTCTAGTCTGAGTTTAGAAATAATTTCTCTGTAAATCTTGGAACAATCCACATGAAACCAAAACTGTGTCTCGTTAATATTAGGGCTGTCAAAATTATCGCGTTAACGCACGTTAATTAATTTTTTTCATTAATCGTGTTAAAAAAATTAACGCTTTTAACGCGGGGCAATTGCTGTGAATGGGAGTCCGCAGCGTTCTGGGGCAGCTGCGGCCGCTTTGGACAGCCGTTCCCGCGCCCAGCGGCTGTAAGCGGCGTAACAACACGGGAGCGCGCAGCCGTAACATGGTCATGTACCCAATTCCATACACACGCACAGGACCACTGTGTGCACTGATCACGCACAAGCGATAGTGCACACAATAAAAACAGCGCTGCAAGAAACAGTCTCCCCCGTGTCTTCTCCCGAAGCAAAAAAAAGATAAAAGCTAAATTAAAGCTGGGATACCTAACTTGTCCTTTGCACTACCATTCCATGTTGTTTGTGCCCAAAAATGAAAAGTTGTGAGTTAATAAAACAGAGTTAATGACAGCCATTGGCTGACATGCCTCAAATGTCCCTGTGACAAACAACAGTTTTTAGAGGCACAATAATGAAGAGGATTCACAGCCTTCATGAGACAGAAGAAGAAGAAAGAGGGGGCTTTAGCAGATGCAGAATATGTTGAGATTAAAAAATCGTGTCTACTACAGAAAGACAGAATGTTAATAATGCGAATGCCATTTTATGTGGATTTATTGTTATAATAAACACAGTACATATGTTCACTATGTAGTCATTTATCTTTCCATTCAAACAACCATTTACAGAAAAAATTGCATAATTTTGCCCATAGTTCGAAATCGGTTTAATTACGATTAATACATTTTTAAGCTGTAATTAACTTGATTAAAAATTTTAATCGTTTGACAGCCCTAGTTAATATATATCTTTTGTTAAATAACAGAGTGTTCCAGAAGCTCAGCCGACACTCCCAGTCCTGGCTTTAGTCCAGAATGGGACGAACCGGACCCAGACCAGCAACGAGGCCCGAGTCCAGGACCAGAACCAGAACCTGACCGAGTCCACAGCTGCAGACCTAAAGGAGACCACCACCATCAGCTCTGAAGACGGGGCGCGCTCTACTGTCAAGACCACACCCTCTGCAACTGCAGCTGGTGAGGAGAGAGACCAGAGAGAGACCATAGAGAGACCACTGAGTTTTATATAGCACTTTTTTGGACGCTCATAGTCTCTTCACATGTCATTATTCTACTGTGTTTGGAGTGAAAGAATCCAAACACTACTACTGTAGCCACAGCTGCCCTGGGGCACACTGACAGAAACTTATTTTCAGAGGTCTTGCGGGATCTGACTTTCACCTGCAGGTATGGCCACGAGAGAGAACTCGTCTGGTCTGGTCTCTTCCTTTTTCCATCCAACATAAAGTTCTTTAACCTTTTCACAGAACTCGTACAGTCAGATATTTAAGGCAGCAATTACAGCTGAACACACAGGCGCTGTCAGACTGTACAAAGAGTTTAAGACAGTGTTTTAATAGCTAATAATAATAAATAATAATCTAATGTAATAAGATGTTATTTTAAAGCTCAGCGAAGTAACACAAGAAGAGACTTAAAGGAAAATATTTTGAACAAATCAGACACAACATGCTGTACTCAGCTTCTGTGTAAAATCCCTGTGAGTCAGTATCTACCTCTTTGGGCCGATTGGCTGAGTCAGAGTTTGATGTGTGTTTGTTGCAGTGCGCACCCTGGTGGTGTCGGCTGGAGAGAGCAAAGAAGTCACACTGCCGCGAAATGAAGTGGAACTCGATGCATATGTGGTTCCAACTCCTCTAGAAGGTACTTCCCCTGGTCTCCCCCTGGTCTCTGGTCTCTGTTTGGTCTCTCTGGTCTCTCTCTGGACTCTCTCTGCTCTCTCTCACGTCTCTCTTTGGTCTCTCTCCGGTCCAAATAAATGTCTCTGTTTCAGGATCTAAAGACTTTGTGTTTGATTGGCGGCTGATCACTCATCCCAAAGATTACAGCGGAGAGATGGAGGGACAGCACAGCGGTACTCTGAAGCTCAGCAAGGTGCACCCTCCCTCATGACTCCCCCATGAAGCCTATTTCTTGTATAATGTCTTTATTTGCTTTACTTCATGGCCTCTATTACATGACACATGACAATTTTACATGTGCCTCTGCATCCAACAAAAACCGCATTCTTCAAATCAATATCAAAAAGCAAACAAAAGGGATGGACAAACAAGAATACAGAGACACAGACAGAGACACAGAAACATGCAGAGACTCAGAGAGAGACGGTTCTTTCGAGGCTTAATTAATATTTCATCTAGTATCTAGTATCTAGCCATGGAACGTCTCTGCTGTTAGAGCTCTGCAGAATTACTTATAAACCAGTGAGAAAACAATGGTGTGTCGTCCCATATGGTCTCTCATTTACTTTATGTTATAGTGTTAAGACTGCAGGTGTAAATACACATTTCTCCTCATATAAGACAGTGAAGCTGATCCTCTGTGTCTGTCCTCTGACTCTGTCTCTGTCCCTGTCTTTGTCTGTCCTCTCTATCTCTGCCTCTGTTTCTGCCTCTGTATTCGTTCTCTTTATTTTTGCCTCTGTCCTCTCTCTGTCTCTGCCCTCTGTCTCTGCCTCTGTCCTCTCTCCATCTGTCTCTGCCTCTGTCCTCTCTCTGTCTCTGCCCTCTGTCTCTGCCTCTGTCCTCTCTCCATCTGTCTCTGCCTCTGTCCTCTCTCTGCCCTCTGCCTCTGTATCTCTCCTCTGTGTCTGCCTCTACCTCTGTCCTCTCTCTGGGTCCTTCTGTCCTCTCTATCCTCTCTGCCCTTATTCTCTATGTTCATCGCTCTATCCTCTGTCCTTTCTCTCTGACATCTGTCTCTGCAGCTCACTGTGGGCCTGTATGAGTTTGCGGTTATGGTGGACACAGACAGTGCTCATGGAGAAGCGTACGTCAACGTCACTGTAAAACCAGGTACGAGCTGTTGAAGGGGAGGGGCCTGCCTGTTAATGAGGAGGGGCCTCCTGTTTGTAAAACCTCTGCTACTGTTTCAGAGCCGCGTGTGAACAAGGCTCCGGTTGCCATTGTGTCGCCAAAGTTTCAGGAAATCTCTCTCCCCATCAGCTCCACGGTCATTGACGGCAGCCGTGAGTCTCTCTCTCTGGTCTCTCTCTCTGGTCTCTGGTCTCTCTCTCTGGTCTCTCTCTCTCTGGTCTCTCTCTCCGGTCACTCTCTGGTCTCTCTCTCTGGTCTATCTCTGGTCTATCTCTGGTCTATCTCTGGTCTATCTCTGGTCTATCTCTGGTCTATCTCTGGTCTATCTCTGGTCACTCTTTGGTCACTCCCCGGTCTCTCCCTGGTATCTCCCAGTCTTTCCCCAGTCTTTCCCCAGTCTTTCTCTAGTCTCTCTCTGGTCGTTCTCTGGTCTTTCTCTGGTCCCTTTGGTCTCTCTCTCTTGTCTCACTCAGTTCTCTCTGCTCCCTCTGGTCTCTCTCTGGTCTCTCTCTGGTCTCTCTCTGGTCCCTCTGGTCTCACTCTGATCTCTCTCTGGTCTTTCTCTGGTCTCACTCTGGTCCTCTGTCACTTTGGTCTCTCTCTGGTGCCTCTGTTTTCTCTCTGACCTCACTCTGTTCTCACTTTGGTCTCTCTCTGGCCTTCAGAGAGCACAGATGATGATAGAATAGTAAAGTACCACTGGGAGGAGGTGAAGGGTCCTCTTCGTGATGAGAAGGTCTCAGCTGACACTGCGGTCCTGACGCTAACTAGCCTCGTGCCTGGGAACTACACTTTCAGGTACACACTGGCTAATGCTACTTACTGCTAATGCTACTACTGTTGCTACTGAAAATGTTACTGCTAATGCTACTGCTATTGCTTATGATAATGCTATTGCTAATGCTAAGGCTACTGCTAGTGCTACTGATACTGCTAATGTTACTGCTATTGCCGCGATCACTACCACCCCTACTACCACTTATATCCAAAGACAGAGACCAGAAAGACAGAAACCGGGAGAGACAGGGATCGGAGAGACCTGTGAGACAGAGACCTGAGAGTCAGAGAGACCTGAGAGTCAGAGAGACCTGAGAGTCAGAGAGACCTGAGAGTCAGAGAGACCTGAGAGTCAGAGAGACCTGAGAGTCAGAGAGACCTGAGAGTCAGAGAGACCTGAGAGTCAGAGAGACCTGAGAGTCCTGAGAGTCAGACCTGAGAGTCAGAGAGACCTGAGAGTCAGAGAGACTGAGAGTCAGAGAGACCTGAGAGTCAGAGAGACCTGAGAGTCAGAGAGATCCTGAGAGTCAGAGAGACCTGAGAGTCAGAGAGACCTGAGAGTCAGAGAGACCTGGAGTCTGAGAGTCAGAGAGACCTGAGAGTCAGAGAGACCTGAGAGTCAGAGAGACCTGAGAGTCAGAGAGACCTGAGAGTCAGAGAGACCTGAGAGTCAGAGAGACCTGAGAGTCAGAGAGACCTGAGAGTCAGAGAGACCTGAGAGAGAGACCTGAGAGTCAGAGAGACCTGAGAGTCAGAGAGACCTGAGAGTCAGAGAGACCTGAGAGTCAGAGAGACCTGAGAGTCAGAGAGACCTGAGAGTCAGAGAGACCTGAGAGTCAGAGACCTGAGAGTCAGAGACCTGAGAGTCAGAGACCTGAGAGTCAGAGACCTGAGAGTCCAGAGAGACCGAGATAGAGAGACAGAGACCAGAGTGACCAAAGAGACATGGACACCCCAGCTTTAAACAGTAATATTCCAAAAAGTGATTTTTATTTTAAAAGTGCTTGTGCTTCTTACTCCTCAGTCTGACGGTGACGGACTCAGATGGAGCCTCCAACTCCACTCAGTCCATTCTGATGGTGAACAAGGCCATTGACTACAAACCAGCTGCCAATGCTGGTCCAAACCAGGTGAGAGAGACCAGAGAGAAAACAAAAAGAGAGAGAGAGACCAGAAAGAGAGAAAGAATATCATCAAAATCGGTTGGAGACTGTTGATTTGTAAAAGGCTGTCTCTGACTCGTTCTCTCTTGTCTTTGTCCTCTCTCTGCTCTCTGTCCTCTATTTCTCTCTGCTCTCTGTCCTCTGTCTCTGTCCTCTGTCCCTCAGGTCATCACGTTGCCCAGAAATGCCATCACTCTCTTGGGGAACCAGAGTACAGACGACCACGACTCTTTATCCTATGAGTGGTCTCTGAGCCCTGAGAGCAAGGACAAGGTGGTGGAGATGCAGGTTTGTGTGTGTGTGTGTGTGTATGTGTGTACGTTTGTGTGTATGTCTGTTTGTGTGTGTGTACATGTGTGTGGTTTACCTGCAGTACCCATGTCTGCCAGCAGGGCGTGTGTGTCTCTTTCCTGCTGTTTTACCTGCGTCTTCCTGCAGGGGGATGTGTGTGTTTTACCGGCAGTGCCTGTGTCGGCCTGTAAGTTTGTGTTTTTTGCCTGCCAGTACCTGTGCCTTTCAGCAGAGGGTGTGTGTGTTTTACCTGTAGTGCCTGTGTCGGCCTGCAGGGTGTCTGATTTTTTTACCTGCAGTACCTGTGTCTTCCTGCAGGGTGTGTGTGTGTATTACCTGCAGAACCTGTGTCTTCGTGCAGGATGTGTGTGTGTTTTACCTGTAGTACCTCTGTCTGCCTGCAGGGAGTGCGGTCGCCCTTCCTCCAGGTGTCTTCACTGGAGGAGGGAGACTACACCTTTAAACTCACAGTCACAGACTCTTCAGGACAACAGGACTCTGCTCAAGTCACTGTCATCGTCCAACCAGGTAAGACCAGACCCAGACCAAGACTCCGGCCCAGATCAAACCCAGACTCCGGTCCAGATCAAACCCAGACTCAGGCCTGGATCCGGACCCAGACCAGACCCAGGCCCAGACCCAGACCCAGACCCAGGCCCAGACCCAGGCCCAGACCCAGGCCCAGACCCAGGCCCAGACCCAGGCCCAGACCCAGGCCCAGACCCAGGCCCAGACCCAGGCCCAGACCCAGACCCAGACCCAGACCCGGACGAGACCCAAGTGAGATCCAGACCCAGGTCCATTTTCCACAGTATGTTTCCTTTAAAAGATAAACCTAATTCCATCATATTCATACAGCTTGATGTAATAACCTCTAAAATGTGCTAAATGCTGACTAGCGCAGGCTAACTAGGACATTAGCCGCTACTTAAATGCTAAATAGTGCATTAGCTGCTACCTAAATGCTAACTAATACATTAGCTGCTACCTAAATAGAGCATTAGCTGGCAGGGCTGGACTGGAACCAAAAAACGGCCCTGGCATTTTTGTCTTCTTGACGGCCCGGGCGTGTTTTTTTGACGTTTTTTGTTTGTTTGTTTATACAGTATATGGAAGCACATACCGTAGAGCAGGCATGTCAAAGTCAAATACATCAGAGGGCCAAAAAAACAAATTTGCTGCGAGCCGAGGGCCGGACTGGTTCAATGTTTATTAACTCATTGACTGCCAGCCTATTTCAGAACAGGTACTCCCATATTGCCAGCAGTTTCTGATGATTTTTATAGATTTTTCAAGACCCACAGAATATTGTGTACTATGACTATCACCAAAAAGCTGAGAAAAAAGAGGCACAACAAGTGCATCTAGCTGTTTTCAAACCATTCAGAGAGCGCTGCTGCCACCTGCTGGCTCGATTCAATATGCTCTCAAGCTTATCCCCAAACATATTAGATATAATAGACATCTGGAAACATGAAAATAGCGGAAAACGCAATTGACGTAATAGTGCGTCAATGGCAGGCAACGGGCCATGTAACATTCATTCGCGGGCCGGATTTGGCCCACGGGCCTTGACTTTGACACATGTGCCGTAGAGGATCAGGATGTCTGCAGTTTTAACAATTCTCGCGTCCAGCGGCTTTGAGCAGCAGTGAGCATTTAGCTGTGTTGACGCTCACAGCCGCTGGACGCGGGAACCGCTCATTACAAAGTGGCCGCAACTGCCCCGGAACGCTGCCCCGGAACGCTGCCCCGGAACGCTGCCCCGGAACGCTGCAGCCGTTGAGGTGGCGGAATCCCGTTCAAGTACATACAGCAAGTACCCGACGGACATGCGCGCCCCCCTCGAACATTCCTCAATGGCTTTACACTTTTCACAAACTGTTTTTTGTATGAGGCAGGCAGACCGGCCCAGATATGGGCATCGGCCCTTCGGGCATTGCCCGGTGACCCGATGGCCAGTCCAGCCCTGTTAGCAGCTATGTCAATGCTAACTAGCGACCCTCGTAAGTGCTGTTGACACAGTCGGTATAAAGCTGCTGTCCACAGAAAGCTCTGATTGGTCCGACTCTCCAGATTCTCCCTGATTGGTCAATCTCTCCTCCTCCTTCCCTCTGATTGGTCCTCCACCCTCTCCCCACCTGTCTCCTCAGAGAACAACAAAGCACCAGTTGCAGACGCAGGACCAGAGAAGGAGCTGACGTTTCCTGTTGACAGAACAACTCTGGACGGAAGCAAGAGCCACGACGACCAGATGATCTCCTCTTACCAGTGGAGGCAAAGCGGGTGAGTCCTGAGGGAGGGGGAAGAGGGGAAGTCCTGAGGGAGAGGGGTGAGTCCTGAGGGAGGGGGAAGAGGGGAAGTCCTGAGGGAGAGGGGGGATAAGGGAGTCCTGAGGGAGGGGTCGAGAGGGGGTGAATCTTGAGGGTGGGGGAGACGAGGGAGTCTTCAGGGGGAGTGGTAAGTCCTGAGAGAGAGGGGGGAGTCCCGAGGGAAGGGGGACAAGGGAGTCCTGAGGGAGAGGTTGAGAGGGGGTGAGTCCTGAGGAAGGGGGGCGGGGGGAGTCCTGACGGAGGAGAAGGGGGACTCCTGAGGCATGTGGGGAGAGGGTGGAGGAGTAGAGGCTCCAACCACAGAACATTCAGCAGAAAGAGGGGATGCAGTTCTGGCCCGTTCTTCCTGAGGCTGCAGTTCTGGCTACTTCCTGCTGAGTGGTCTGCTCTCTCTTCGCAGGGGTCCGGAAGGCGTGCGGATTGAGAACGCCAACTTGGCCGTTGCCACGGTGACGGGTCTGGAGCCCGGAGAGTACGAGTTCACTCTGACCGTGAGTGACGAGCGGCAACTACAGAGCAGCGCCCGAGTTCGCGTTATCGTCAGAGAGGGTAAGACACCAGAGAGGGTAAGACACCAGAGAGGGTAAGACACCAGAGAGGGTAAGACACCAGAGAGGGTAAGACACCAGAGAGGGTAAGACACCAGAGAGGGTAAGACACCAGAGAGGGTAAGACACCAGAGAGGGTAAGACACCAGAGAGGGTAAGACACCAGAGAGGGTAAGACACCAGAGAGGACACCAGAGAGGACAGCAGAGAGGACAGCAGAGAGGACAGCAGAGAGGACAGCAGAGAGGACAGCAGAGAGGACAGCAGAGAGGACAGCAGAGAGGACAGGAGAGAGGACAATACACCAGAAAGAGTGTTTGTGTCTCTCTCTCTCTCTGAGCTGGTGTTGTATGTGTGTGTGTGTGTGTTTAATGTTGTGTGTCTCTCTCTCTCTCTCAGAGTTGGATCTCCCTCCTCAGGCCCACATCAGACCCAGTTCTCCGATTCTTCTTCCTGACTCCACAGCTTTTTTAGACGGATCTCTGTCTAGTGACGACAAAGGATCTGTCAGCTTCATGTGGAGCAGAGACGACAGCAGTCCAGCTGCAGGGGTGAGGAGGGGAGATTAGGCGGGGAGGGGATGTGAGGGAAGGGGAAGTGGAGAGGAGGAGGTGTGAGGAGAGAGAGGGAGGGGGATGGAGGGTGGAGGGAGGGTTGAGGAGGGGAGAGGAGAGAGCAGGGTCAGGAGGGAGGGAGGGAGGAGGAGCTAGTATATGTTTGCAGCGTTGGGCAAGCTACTTAAAAAACGTAATAAATAATGTAAAACACACGATTTAATTCCAGGTTAAAATACAGTGTAACGTTACTGACCTTTGAACAGAGTCAAATATGATCAGGTTTTTATGAATGTCTTACATTACAGTTCTCACATTGATAATGTGAGACTAAAGTTACAGAGCCCAGCTTTAAACATATGTTATTTATAAGACTAAAGTTACTGACCCCAGTTTTAAACATGTGTTATTTACAGTGTTGGGCATGTTACTTTGAAAAAGTAATTACTTATAGTTAAAAGTTACTTTTCCCAAAAAGTAACTGAGTTACTCCACTATAAAAGTAACTATTGCATTACTTTTTCGTTTTGTTCTGGAACATAATGTGCACTCGACGTGCACATTTTTACCTTTTACTTCAGTGAGTTTGAAATAGTGCTGATATTTCCATCTGGAAAAGGCTGTTTTGCTGCTGGAGTCGTCCTCACTCTCAATATCTCTGTGCTGTAAGCACTAAACACACACCAGTGACGTGCGGTGAGGTTGGTGATTGGTGAGGCTCTGACTTCAGCCCAATCAGATGTACGTATATATCATATAAATCAACAGAACCTACAGAGCGGCATATTCACAATTTGTTTGGCTACAGCAGAATATGTTTCATGCCCGCATTGTTTGCTCATAAAAAACACAAAAGTTTAAAAAATAATTTTTAAAGTGTGTTATGGGCCTTACCTTAAACATAAACTGCACAGACCACTTCAGTTCAGACCAGCTTCATGTTTAAGTCTAGATAATAGTTTGAGCGTAGAGATGTAATCCTCCATTTGGAAATAAGTCCAATGAGTTGTAAAAAGTAAAACAAAACGGGTTTCGCTGCAGGCGAATCTCGGGTGCATCCAATTTCTAAAATCAACCTTCTTACCCTTCACCTCTCTTTCTCATCATTCCTATCGTCATTGGAACATTACCCTAAGTGCATTTTAAATTATCTTAAAATGTGTTATATGTATGTTAGCTAAACCTGTTGCTGCACTTAGCAGATGAAGAACAAGAAAGGAGCTTTCTGATGGAGTCGGATGCAGCCGAATTCCCTGAGGCTGGCCTCACTTGGTGACATTACAAGCTGTGGTTGAGCGCGATTAAGACCTATATTTGTTGTCAAGAACGCAATATATGACACATCCTCTCAACTGTAGACATGTAGATTGTAAAGGAAATGTTTTACATCAGTGAATATTTGCGGAGAGGTTTTCTCATCCTCCCTTCTCTCATGTCAACGTGCGCATTAGTCCTATCATGAAGTAAAAAATAATAATTGTGCAGTAACGGGGTGTCGGCGATGATAATGGCGTTATAGTTACAACCAAAGTAATTACATGGATTACTTATTACTGAAAAAAGTAACGTCGTTCAGCGCTGTTATTCTCATCACTGGTTATTTATGAGACTAAAGTTACGTCTAAGCAAGAAGGTCCTGGGTTCAAATCCCGTTTGAAACAGGGCCTTTCTGAGTGGAGTTAACATGTTCTCCCTGTGCCTCCGTAGGTTTCCTCCAGGTGCTCCAGTTTCCCCTACCACTAAAAACATGTACAATAGGTCTGAATGTAGTGAGTGAGTGAGTGACCTTGGTCTGTAAAATGCGCCATATAAATAAACATTACTTACAGACCCCAGCTTTCAACATGTGTAATTTGAGGCTAAAGTTTTGTCGCAGGACGTGCTGAACGGCTCTGACCACCAGGGGGTGCTGTTCCTCGGAAACCTGGTCCAGGGCACGTACAGCTTCACTCTGACTGTGACCGACTCCAAGGGACAGAGCAGCAAGACCCAGGGGCACGTGGACGTCCGGCCAGGTCTCATCTACAGCTCCCCCATTACCTCCCCCTGCCTCACCCTCAGCTCCCCCATCACCTCACCCTCACCTCCCCCTGCCTCACCCTCAGATCCCCCATCACCTCCCCCTTCCACTCTGGTCTCTCTGACCCTGTCTCTCTCCTACAGACCAGTTTGAGAGGGACCAGGTGGAGCTGGTCCTGGAGGTCCCCGTGTCCTCGGTGTCTCAAAGACAGAGGGACATGCTGCTGCGGCAGGTCGGCGTCCTGCTGGGGGTCCTGGACAGTGACATCATCGTCCACAGTATCAGCGCCTTCAATGAGCTCAGGTGTGTGGAGGAAGCAGGGTCCGAACCAGAGAGACACCAGATTCAGATTCATTTCTTTTCAGTAACCACATTGAAAACCACATTGGAATACATTTTCAAAAGCCCCCAGTGTGCACAAGACAAGTACATAAATAAAACAAGGTTAAAAGTACAGAAATAAAACAAACAAAACATTAAACAAATCGATCGACTAAAACAGTTTCAATACAAAGGCAAGATCATTAAAGTGATCTGTTTGAACTTATATCAGCTTGTGGAAAAAAGCTTTTAGCATATCGAGATGTCCTGCATCTCAGTGAACAATATCTTCTGCCCGAGGGAAGAAGCTGGAACATCGCTTTACCAGGGGCCAGAAGAGTCATTGATTATTCTAGAGCTTGTTTTAAAAGTCTAGGTTTGTAAAGAACCTCCAGAACAGGCAGCTCACAGCCCACAGTCCTCTTTGCAGAGCGGAGCACCTTGTTCAGAGAGTCTGTGATGTCACCAAACCACACAAGAACCAACAAGTAAACTTTCAATGGCGCAGCGATAAAAGTTAAGCAGAATCACGTTTGTGTTTTTGTCCCATTTCAGGTCGTTAGACAGAATGAAACAGAGACCAGGGCTCAGGAAGCAGGGTATCCCTCCCTCACCTGGTCTTTCTGGTCTCTCTGGTCTCCCTCTCTCACCCATGGATCTATAATAATATCTGGATAGGGTATTACTAGCTTATAGCTACCCAGAAAAATGTCCCATAGAACTCAATGTAAAATTAAACAGCTCAATGTTTTAAAATAAAACCAATCACAGAAATACCGAAACACCCAGCAACTGGAACAAACTCATAAATGTTCTTACAAATTAACTAATTGCATTGTTATTGTTATTATTATTGTTACGATAATTTGAATTGTTATTATTATTATTTTTATTATTATAAATACTCTTTTTATTTTATTATAATGTTAATGTCGCTTTCTTCTTCTTCTTATTATTATTATTATTATTATTATTATTATTATTATTGCTTTATTCGTAGCCTGACTGGATTATTATTGTTATTATTTCTTTTTTTTGCTCACTTGTTGTTCTTTTTGTATATTTTCTGTTTAACTGTTAATATTACAAATTATATTATTATATTATATAATTAGTATTTATATATACATGTTATATCATATTTGATGATATAGAATAAGCAATAGGGAATGGTGATGTGAGGAAGCAATAATAATAAATAAGAATATTAAAATAGTATTTAGTACTATTTTAAGAATTGTATTAACTCTCTTCCCACATGCATCTCAGGCATATGCCTTTTTAATGCACAACACCTCATGCAGGTTTTTAATGCACCACATAATCATGGACAAACTATTGAGGAATGCTGTCGGAAGAGTGCCAATAGTAATGCTACTGTTAAGGACGCTAGTATTGTCGTAATTTTTATCGTCATCCTCATCACCATTGTCGCTATTGTTGTTATTTTCTTCTTTTTTTGTTGTTGTCATTGTTATTTTGCCATTCTCATCTCGGGTAACTTACACCATACCACCAATTCCCATCAATATGCTTGGATATTCAATCAATGCAACAAAAAAAAAAGAGTAAATAATAAACAACACACACACACACGGAAGCCCCCCCCACCCCTTTCCCCCCATGTATGTATGTTCATGTTGTTTTGTTTAAATAAAAACAGCTTGACCTGCGCTGACAGAGAACCTACAGCTTTCATAAATATCGGATTTTGTGGGAATTTTAGTGTCCCTTGTCATCCTGAACTTTTTTCCTTCTTAAATCCTTCGGTTTTCTTTAAATGCACACTTTAGTGCCACAAACTCTGCTCGTTTCCTTCCCGCTCTGGCTCCGCTCTACCGCTGCTCTGATCAGCAGCGCTGATTGGTCAGAGCGCGGCCTAGCCCCTCTGTGCACGTGCATGAGAGCCACACACGCGAATTTTGCGTGTTCCGCTAATCTTTCGGTCTCCATGTAGGTCCAATGCGCTACAGAGCACAAGCCTTTTCATTTGAATGGGACGCCATCTTGGATTGCTCTCACCCCTCTCTCCCTTCTCAGCACACGCTTGGTCTTCGTGGTGTCTGGAGGCCCAGGGCGCCCCCCTCTGGCTGGCCACAGTGTTGCTCTGGGGCTTAGGACCAAACTGAGGAAACAGAAGAACGACTTCCTCATCTTCAAACCACGACGAGTCGACACCGTCAGTGAGTCACTGCTGGGGCTGGTTTTGGGTCTTTACAAGGGCTGGGAACTGGCAACAATTTGAGGATTCGATAGTATTGCAATATTTGGGCCAAAGTTTGATAGTATTGCAAACTTTAACATATTGCAATACAGACAGCATTGCTTGGATCGATTCTGTGTTATATTGCCATTCATGTCCCTCATATTATTCAAAGACATTACAAACATGGAGGAAGATAAGACCCTTGTCTTCTGTCACATTTATTATGGTCTGCACATGAACTGAAGTTAAACTTAGAAGGTAGTGCAAAAAATGCTTTATTATTCTCTGAATAGCATTACTTACATTATTAGCATCACTTACATGAATCAAATATAACAGATTAGAGTCACAACAGTCAGAATCATAGAGTCACAACAAGCTGACATCATAGTCACAACAAGCTGACATCATAGTCACAACAAGCTGACATCAAAGTCACAACAAGCTGACATCATAGTCACAACAAGCTGACATCAAAGTCACAACAAGCTGACATCATAGTCACAACAAGCTGACATCAAAGTCACAACAAGCTGACATCAAAGTCACAACAAGCTGACATCAAAGTCACAACAAGCTGACATCAAAGTCACAACAAGCTGACATCATAGTCACAACAAGCTGACATCATAGAGGAACAGCAACCTCAGTTCAGTGCAGAGATATAGACAGATGTGTTTTGGTCTTTAGTTCATGTTCAGTACATGAGCATCGCTTCTTCTTTTACAACTCTATATCTCCTCCTATGTCTCCCCCATGTCCCCTTGTCTCCCCCGGTTGCGCCCCCTGCATCTTCCTGTGTCTCCTTCTGTGTTCATCCTGTGCCCCCGCCGTCTCCCCTGTCTCCCCTGTCTCCCCTGTCTTCCCCTGCAGTCTGCCAGCTGAACTGCTCGGGTCACGGAGACTGCGACTCTTTCTCGCGCCGCTGCGTGTGCCGTCCATTCTGGATGGAGAACTTCATCAGGACAAAGTTTGGAGACGAGGAGAGCAACTGCGGTACGATAGGTCACATGACCGCCACATGACACATATATGTGTCTATAACAGTCACATGACACATTTGTGTCTATAACAGTCACATGACACATGTATGTGTCTATAACAGTCACATGACACATATTCTGTATGTGTCCCTGAACATGTATGAAGGCCTCCAGGTGAGATTTGTTCTTGTCTGGTGCACAAGGTGGACCTTGGACCAGGTTGAGAACCTGTTGGAGACCTTCTCAAAAACTGGTCTTGTGTCTTGTTTCAGACTGGAGCGTCCTGTACGTGACCATTGCCTCCTTCATGGTTCTGGTGGGACTGGGCACCATGGGCTGGGGCCTGTTCTGCTGCTGCAACAGGTGCATCATAACCAACAGTATAGGCTGGGACTTAAACTGAAAAAACCATGTTCAAATGTTATGTTTTATTATGAATACAATTTGAATATATTTGAAGTATTTTTTTGACCAATAAATGCTTGTAAGAGTGGCCGCACGTGCCAATCAGAGAGCCGCAAAGTGGTCATGTGTTACATGCCGGTCAGAGCAGGAGCACTAAAACAGGTCGAAAACAGCCAAAACAGGAGCTAAACCAGGATTAAACCAGGACTGACAATGGGGGAATGTTTGTAAACTTATGCTACCAGCCTGAGTTCTCATTCTCCTGTGAGTGTAAACAAGTGCAGCTAACGCGTTCACCGATATAGAAGTACTGGTTATTAATAAAATAAACCCATGGTGCAGTATGTGAACACATACTGAAGTCTCTGGCAGCAGAACTCAGAGACGCTGCCATAGACGAGCTGCATTTGTGGAGAAGAACTTTACACAAAAAGCCGCTGGCCTAACCATGTTAGCACCATGCCAGTATAATATTCAAAGAATAAGGCCAGTTTGATTATCTTTATTTTTTTATATCCAAATAATAATCAAAAAATATCAAAATAAATTGTCCCAACCCTAACCAGCAGAGACACGAAACAGCAGTCAGGGACCAGCAGAGTCAGGGACCAGCAGAGTCAGGGACCAGCAGAGTCAGGGACCAGCAGAGTCAGGGACCAGCAGAGTCAGGGACCAGCAGAGTCAGGGACCAGCAGAGTCAGGGACCAGCAGAGTCAGGGACCAGCAGAGTCAGGGACCAGCAGAGTCAGGGACCAGCAGAGTCAGGGACCAGCAGAGTCAGGGACCAGCAGAGTCAGGGACCAGCAGAGTCAGGGACCAGCAGAGTCAGGGACCAGCAGAGTCAGGGACCAGCAGAGTCAGGGACCAGCAGAGTCAGGGACCAGCAGAGTCAGGGACCAGCAGAGTCAGGGACCAGCAGAGTCAGGGACCAGCAGAGTCAGGGACCAGCAGAGTCAGGGACCAGCAGAGTCAGGGACCAGCAGAGTCAGGGACCAGCAGAGTCAGGGACCATAACTGTTTTTCAATTTTGTGACTTTTCTTAAAAAATTGCAGTGCTGGGCATGTATGAAGTGAACCAGAAATGGACCAAAACTAAGAAAAGCTTAGAATCTCTCTGGTCTCTCTCTGGTCTTCCTTTGAGCTTTGTTTTGTCTGATTCACAGGAGGAAAAGCAAAGTGCGCAGAAGTAAAAGTCGATATAAAATGTTAGAAGAGGAAGAACACAACAGTTTGGAGCTGCGTCCGCCCAGACCAGGCAAGACAGTCTCTCTCTGGCCTCTATCTCTGGTCTCTCCATGGTCTCTCTCTGGTCTCATGTCCTCTGTCTTCCAGCTCGTCAGAAGGTCCCTGGTCCCTCCTCTCCCGCTCTCATGCCCTCGGACTCGGACTTAGACTCTGACGCAGAGCCCTGGCCTGGAGCAGAGCAGGAGCGAGGGAAACTGCTGCGGCCCCAGAACGGGTCCTTGAGGAATGGCAAGGGCCTCCCACGAGGGAAGACCCGGGACCAATTGCTATAGCCCCACAGCGGGGGACAGGCTGGGTCCCAGAGTCTCAGTCCGAGTCTCAGCCCTCAGGAGAAGAACACTTGATACATAGGATCGACTGCAGATTCAGAACATTTTATTGAAGCTAAAACTGGAGTCAGGACTCTGTTTAAACTCCTCCACTTAGCATTAGCCATTGGCTATTTTTATCTATTTTTCATTTAACTTAGACAGTCTTTTGTTCTTTTTACCACTTGTCTTCACTGAGGTCTGGACAGATGATCCAGAGACCAGAGAGAGACTAGAGAGAAATCCCCTTTTAATGTTTAAATTCACATTTTTAGACTTTGTTAAACCGGAAATGAAGGGTGTGGTCAGGACCTCATCTGCTGCTGTGGAACGGTCCTTAGCTGCACCTGATCATCAGTTAATCCTGATGATCCTCATCTCTGAAGGATCTCACATTTATTTCACTAATGGGAAAATGTGCCATAGTTTTTATTATCTTAAGTCGACGTTCACTGGAAACGTCTCAAACATGTGTAATGCTGCTGAAGCTGGAACTGGAGCCAGACAAATAAAGGGTTTTTGAACCAAGGCTTTTTAAGTAATTCAATTCAAATTATCTAAACAACATTCATCAAACCATTCAGACACAGAACTTAGGCTGTAGACCCAGGACTGAGGCTTCAAGATGTAGGAAAACATAGTCTTTTAGTTTGAATTGTTCCTGTTTTTTCTGTGGTGAAAAGTCGACACGTGTCCAAACAACACGCATCACTTTCACACAGTTCTGAGGAATCCTTTCTGACACACATGTCAGCTCAGACTGGAGAATTTCTCTTTGACAGTTTTATCATTGTAAGATTAAGATTAGGAGATCCTTTATTCGTCCCACAGTGGGGAAATTTTCACTGTTACATAACAAGTTATAGAACAGTAGGAATGAGGAGCACACAGCACAAGATAAGTGAACAATAGCTATTAAAATAAAACAACATTTCTAACTAGCATCAAACGACAAGTATAAAATATCTTTCTTGAACATGATAATAATAAAGAGTATAAAGTTGTACATTTGGCAAAATAAGAGGCAAGTTTAAAGTACTGTGTAATCTAGTACAAACAATGTGTACTTATATGTGCATCTATACATGTTAGCATCAGTATGTTTCAATCTATACATGTTAGCATCAGTATGTTTCCATCTATACATGTTAGCATCAGTATGTTTCCATCTATACATGTTAGCAGCAGTATGTTTCCATCTGTACATGTTAGCAGCAGTATGTTTACATCTGTACATTAGCAGCATGAGCCTCTGGGACACAGTGACTCAGTAAAGTGACAGTGACTTTTGGTTATTGCACATTCTGATATAAGTTAAGTATTTTGCAACGATGCATGACACCTGAGATCAGGTTGGCAGTGTTCATTAGTCCTTATTGTTTGTTGTACAGTCTGACAGCAGGTCAGACTAGGTGAACAGACTAGGATTTTGGTGCCTCTGTAGGTTCCCGTGTTCTCCCTGTGTCTCCTCCTGAAGCGCCTTATAACTCAGTACATTAAAGCTGGGGTACATCACTTCTTCACCGTCTTCATCTCATACATTTGTGCAGTGACGTGCGGTGAGCTTGGTGATGCACATGTTGATTGTAAAGTAAATATATAATTATGTAAACGTCAAAACCAGAGAAAACACTTCGATAGCACTGCACAGGCTTTTACATCTACCAAGAGAGGCTTGCCTCACACAAATATGAAAAGAATATGACAAAAATCTGCAATTTTTAGGTAAAAGTATATGAAATAAAGCAAAGTTACATTAAAATAATACAATAGCACAAATCACTTGATATACAGACCAAGTATTATTGTTTACTTTTTTCTTTCCATGATTGATCACCTGTCTTAACTGACCGGACGTCACTCCAATTGTAAATGTTGCATTCAGAGCCTTTTGAGTCACTATTTGACTCTGTCAGACCGCTGTACAGTCTGACAGCAGTGGGGATAAAGGCCCTGCGGTAGTGCTCCTTCTTGCACTGAGGGTGCCTCAGTCTTCCACTGAGAGAGCTCCTCAGCTCCTCTACAGTCCTGTGCAGGGTGGGACAACACCTGGCTCCTCCACTTTGGACCCATCGGAGGTCGTTCTGGAGCCACCACCAACATCAATCTGGTACGACTCATCACTGCAATGGCCCGCTACACAGTCTTCATCGGAACATCTATCTTCACGACTGCCGAACAGCACTTCACTGGCCCACATTCACAGGACTGTTGACCTCACACCTCTGTCACCTACACTCTGCAACGGAGCAACGGTTCACAAGCACTGTTGTCCACCACAACACCCTGATCCAACTCACACCATCTGGACTGACACTGAACCTCTGACCATGCTCACAATGGATGCCTGGTTCTGGATCATGAAAAATGTGTTTTCTGTAGTCGTCAGTAGTGGTTGTTATGAGAGGTAGTGTAATCACCAGTCCTCACTTCCAGTCCAGTCTTCACTACAGTCCAGGGCTGGACTGGGACCAAAAAACGGCCCGGGCATTATTATCTCCTTGACAGCCTGGGCCGTTTCTCAGGATAAATGCAGTTTCAACAATTATAATAAAGTGCATGATCTACATTCAATGTCATTGAGATTAATAAACATGTCACTACAGAGTGAGGGAGACAGACATAGCACCATATTGTTTGTTACAGGGATGAGAACGGGACATTTTAAAGAATTCTACTTTTGGGTACAACCATCATGAACTGTTAATGCAAGAGGAAAATTTACGTACCCCAGCTTTAATTTAGGGAGTTTAGTTGCATTTTGGGAAGAGACACAAGGAAGACACGGACTGTTTCTTGCAGCGCTATATTTATTGCGTGAACTGGTTACACAAAGACACGCACACAACAAGTTCTGTATGGTCCTGTGGGTGTACAGTATATGGTCTTGGCATGGATCTATTATAATAACTGGATAGGGTATTACTAGCTTATAGCTGTCCCTCCCATGGGCACAGGGGGCACCCGTGGTACTGCAAACTAAATTTACGTGGGCTACCCAGAAAAAAGCTCAGCTGACGGAGAACCTACAGCTTTTATAAAGATCAGATTTTGTGGGGATTTAGTGTCCCTTGTCATCCTGAAATGTTTTCTTCTTAAATTCTTTGGTTTTCTTTAAATCCACACTTTACTGCCGCAAACTCTACTCCTTTTCTTCCCGCTCTGACTCCGCTCTGCTCTGATCAGCAGCGCTGATTGGTCAAAGCGCGGGCGAGCCCCTCTGTGCTTTGACCAATGGCTGGCTCTCATGCCAGGGCCCACTTCGCATGAGAGCCTCACACGCGTATTTTGCGCAATGCATCATGGGAGCTCGTCCACTGCGCAGAACCGGGAGGACCAGACGAGGCCCAAATATAGGCGAGTTCCGCTAATCTTTCGGTCCCCATGAAGTCCCATGCGCTACTGAGCACAAGCCATTCATTTGAATACGGCCACGTAACGGCTGCCGTGTTGTTGTCAAAACGGCTCACAGGCAGCCGCTGGACGCGGGAACCGCTGTCCAAAGCGGTTGCAGCTGCTGCAAAAGGCTGCGGAGGATGTGGAATCCCGTTCGAGTTCATACAGCAATCAACAGCAAGTGCCTCGTGATCATGCGCGCCCCCCCTCGAACATTTCTTAACAGATTAAAAAAATTCTCAAAAATATATTTTTGTACGAGGCTCACAGGCCGGCCCAAATATGGGCATAGGCCCTTCGGGCATTGCCCGGTACGCCCGATGGCCAGTCCACCCCTGCTATAGTCCTAAACACCATCCTCACTAGAGACCTCACTACAGTCCTCACCACCGTCCTCAGTAGAGTTCTCACTACAGTCCTCACAGTACTCACCACAGTCCTCACCTTAAAGGAGCTATTGACCAGATGCATCAACGTCATCCAGTCACGTGATTGTGAATGAGCTTACGGCGGAAGTATTGGAAACTTTTTTGCGAGAGCAAAACGGACACAACTCTTAAAAACTGAGTACTTGGGAGTACTCGGATGGGTCCCAGTCCTTTTGGTTGATTGCCGCTGGCCATCGTCGTCTTCTGTCTTCATGACGAGCAGGTATCAGATAAAAAAGCTTATGTCCTTGCCTGTTAGTATAATCAACCGCACTGCAAAATGTCAGTTTTGGCTGTAATGCGCTGAAACTGGTTGTTTTGGTCAGGTGTCCGTAGGTTCGCAGTTAGACTTCTGCCGTCTGTCATGGAGAGTGGGCGTGGCCGGGACGTCACATGCAAGGGGTCAATACTAGTTTCTGCAAGGTTTGAATGTTTAGCACAACCCCCCAAGTCGCTCAAAGGCTTCTCATTTCCCCTATGCTCTTTCTCATTTCCCCTGTGCTCTCATTCCACGGAGCCATCTAGTTATGTGCAATCTGATACATATGCTAACATTAGCATTAGCGCAACTTAAGCTTTACAACAATCAGTGATGAAATGGTACAAAAGCAACGCACTGCTAACAAAATATATAACTGAAAGATTACCATTAGTTTCACATCCAAATGTAGTCCGAGCAGAGATAGTCCGAGCCAGTCCCGCAGGTCTCTCCAGAGGATATGATGTAAGCTAGTTATGTTCACCCGGGCTTGATTTCTTCTTTGATCATTTGTTCGCTTTAGTTCCCTCTTCTCTTCCTCACTGTTGTGTCATTTAGGCTGTTTTGCTGTGTCTGCAGTTACAGCCAGCGGCGGAGTTATAGCCAATTCTGCTAACATGCTACAGTGGTTAGCAGCGCAGTAGAGGCTAGAGGACGCAGCCTCGTTCTGTGAGTGGAGGAGAGCGGGCGTCACGCTAAGTCTCTACTCAGCACTTTTAGGTTGCGTTCACATGCGCAGCCTAAAGCCTGGTTTAAGTGGGCCAGGGCCCACTTCGTGATTAGTTATGAGCTTTAGGTCCCATGTGACCGCGGCATGTGGGCTTGTGAACGATTCCTGCAATCATGCTCAAGCCCGGTTCAAGACTTGGGCCAGAGCACACTTTGCAGTGCGGATGGGGGGGGTCAGTGTGGCGGGTGGTGGGGAGTGGGGGATGAGGTGTGGTGGGGACTTGATATCGTGCGTCACATTACGTCTTCCGTTGTGACAGGCATTTTCACACGCTCTCCATGCACTTTTGCATTCTCCGCTTGTGTTAAACCTTTCATATAAGCCCCGGACCGTGGTCGAGGGGCGCAGGGGGGGTGTCGCTGCAGGGCCAAAGGGAATCGTTTCCTATGGGAATAACCCTGACCCTCGCTCTCACAGTGATTGCAATAATACTTCAGACATTCAAGAATCAGTCTTTATTTAATCGCCAGAATACACCAACACACACTTGTATCTAGCATGGCACCGGTCGCTCTGCTCGTACTCCACACTTTTCATTCTTTCATTCTCATTCATTCATTTCCCAGCGTTACTAAAGAGAGTGTGTGTGTGCACTCGTTTCCCTGGCGCGCGCACACACACACACACATGTTGCCCACTGAACTGCTGCACTTTGCATCAGAGCAATGTGAACAAGTGTGAGATTTGTCTTTCCCTAAACAAGGAGATCCGTACTGCTGTTAGCTACAGTAGCAGAGGTAAACAGGAAGAGAAACTGAAACTCAACCAGGACAACGGTCAGCACTAGATCATATACGGAATCGGGACGGAAACGGAAGTAAATATTACAAATTACCTATTAATGCCTAAACTTAACCAGCCATTCCCATAAAATAACCCCAACCCACCCTTAACCCTAACCTTAACCATCTTACTCAGACGCCTAAAACTTAACCAGTCACCACTTAAGGACTTTTTAGTCTAAAACTAATTCGAAAGTAGGATTGTTACTTCCGGTTTCGTCCCGATTCCGTATATGATCTAGTGCCGACCCCAGGACAACGAGGTCGTAGCTGAAGTTAGTATTAGCGCCATCAGCTGGACCGAGTGTTGTACTACAGCTTAGTTACTCTGGCACGTTTGTCAATACACGTTCATGTGACAGCGGGCCATTTTCACACCCCCGTGGCAACGATCCGGCCCACTTGGCCCAGTTCGCTTGTAAAAACCTTTGCCCTTATACGGCCTGAATTCATTCACAAGGTGAATAAATGAGCTCATGTTTTCAATTAAATTACGGATTATAATACAACTTGTATGTAGTAATAAGCATTTTAATGAACTCATTAGAAAATAAATCGGGTAAAGCATCTCAGAGCACAGAACATAAAAAACATGTTCAGGAGTCTTCGTCCCAGTGAACTGTGGGTAAATACCATGAAGATGAAGATGAAGAGAAATGTCAGTGTTGCATCACCGGTTACAGAACAGTAGCAATGAGGAGTACACAGCACAAGATACGTGAAAAATAACTATAAAAAACAAATAACAATGTGCTAAAACATAGGCTTTCTGATGTTGAACTTTAACTTTCTCTCCGGATACCTAGCCTGGCCATAGCCATCCGTACACTCCGCTCAATCATCATTTCACTGCATGTAATTTGTACTAAGGTGTGGTACAACCAGGCTACATCTGTCCTAAACTTACCAGACATCATCAAACACCATCAGTCCGATTCTCTCCAGACACCATCAAACCTCATCAGTCCTATTCTCTTCAGACACCATCAAACCTCATCAGTCCTATTCTCTCCAGACACCATCAAACCTCATCAGTCCGGTTCTCTCCAGACACCATCAAACCTCATCAGTCCTATTCTCTTCAGACACCATCAAACACCATCAGTCCTGTTCTCTCCAGACACCATCAAACCTCATCAGTCCTGTTCTCTCCAGACACCATCAGTCCGATTCTCTTCAGACAGCACCAAACACCATCAATCCGATTATCTTCAAATATCATCAGTCCTATTCTCTCCAAACATCCTCGATGTAACGGATATAGAAATGCACAATCATTTAGCTTTATTTTCCGCAATATTCACTAAGATATGTTTAGTAGGAAATGTATTAGCATGCAATGAACGTACTTTTGCACATTTTCTAGCGCACATTTTTAGGTTTTCTGTACTTTTTATTTAGCGTTTTCATCCCGTAGGGGAAGCCAGTGTGTCCGCTGTGACGTATACAGTCTATGGCTGTGACTAAAAATTTACATTTTTGGTCTGTCAGGTATGATTAATTTCTTTTTATGTGATTTTTTTTTTATTTGTGCATTTGTACTCCAATTGATTACTCCACTACCTCCAAAGTATATTTATTTTATTGTTATTACATTGTTCATGTAAAATTACTGTCAACATTTGAAAATCCTATTACAATATCATTATTTGCTCCCCTCCCCCAGTGTGTCTGCTGTGACTAAAAATGTATATTTTTGGTCTGTCACAGGTCTGAGTAAAGTAGTTGACTCCACACTGTGTCCTGTTGTTCGTATACGGCTCGTGGACGAGTTTGCAGCCTATTCTCTTCAGGCACCTTCAAACACCATCAGTCCTATTCTCTCCAAACACCATCAGTCCTAATCTCAACACTATGAAACACTGTTAGCCCTATTCTCTTCAGACACCATTGGTCTTAAGAGCCAGATGTTGATGGTCTTGGTGGTTGATGGTCAGGACCAGATCAGGAGGATTGGAAGGTGGGGAAACCTGAGTACCTAATGGAAACCCACCTGGATACAGGATAGAAAGTCCACTCGGAAAGGACCAGAAAAAGACTAGAGAGAGAGAGACCAGAGAGGGACCAGGGAGAGACCAGAGAGAGACCAGGGAGAGACCAGAGAGAGAGAGAGCAAAGATAGCCCAGAGAGAGAGAGAGACCAGACAGGCCAGAGAGAGACCGTCTTGTATTTTTACACCGCTATTCCCCTCCACAGAACAGAAAAGCTGGTTATAAACCAGTTTGGGCCAGCCTGGAGTCACCATGTCTTTGGTTTGTTGCGTTTGGATAAAGGGGGAAGTCAAAACAAGCTAAAAAAGTCAAGTTCCATTTTTCCCCCTCTCTCCGCTGCCCTTATATGGCAAAGCACTCTGCCGCGCGCACAAGGGCGGACCCCGAGCCAGGACCAGGAAGAGAGGTCTGTCTGTCTCTGCTCCACGCACCGCTCACGGCTTGAAGGACCAAATCACTGCAGGACATTTAGCAGGTAAGAAACACACACTGGATAATGGAATGTGGACAGACAGCATACATTTACGCACAAATGTAGCAATGAGGCGAACGCCACAGCCAAACCAGCGCATCTGTGACTACGCTTTACGCGCTGTGTTTATTATAGTCACCGCCTTTTGCATTAGATTGAACCCCACAGCATGCTACACAACAGTGTATTACGTGATTAACTGTGCAAACGTACACAATGTTGGCTTTTCTGCAGACTTCTCTCATGCTATATTTGGTAACACATTGAAAGAAGAGGGCGTGTTATGGCAAAACCAGGAAATGCACACGAGAGGAAATGTAATACTATTGCAGAGAAACACAGAGCGTGTAAAGTGTCTTAAAACACAGTCTAGACCATTAATGAGCTGATTAAAATCGAGTAAGCCTCAATTTAGCTGCTGTTACCGCGTAGGTGTATTGACTCGCTTTGCATCCCATTGTGTTCTGGCAACGAAGGCGATGTCCGATTAATTAACATAAATAATATCGTTTTTGCTGTGGTTTTAACTTATTCTATACACAGTAAACTTGATTATGGTTTTTATTACGCGTATAAAACACGAATTTATCAAGGTAGCGCAAAGCTTGTTGAGGATGCAAAATGCAGCGTTACACTGTATACCGGCTAGCTAGCAGTGGCCGACAGAATAGACTGCCAGTCGGGTAATCGCTTTAGCTCCTGTCCTCTGAACTGGATGTACCGCTGCTTGGGTGTTTTTAACAAGTTTAAAAGACGCGGTTACGGTTTATTTTGTATTAAGTGTATGTAGTGTGTGTTTATTGAGTGGCAAAGTGGAAAGTATTGTTGGTGTTTGACAGTTGGCTCCATCCATGGTTGGCTCCAGCACAAACCAGGCCGAAGCTACTTCCGTATTCCAGGTTTAGTACACTTCCTGCTTTCGCCACAAAATAATATCCAAACAACTGGATAATAAAGTGAAATTAAGTTGTATTGTAGTGTATGTGTGAATATTTCTGCCTCTTTCAAGTGATCATTTTTCTTGTTTTATATCAGTTTTTATCAGTTGTTCTAAAAGAACAACGATTTTGTATTTGTCTTCTACTGGGAGCTCACGGTGGTCCTTGTTCAGTTTGTTTTTATGTCATTATTTTAATAAAATTCTATTAATTTTGAAATATGAGAAGTTCTAACTAAATGTAAAACTCAAATGTGGTAATTTTTGGTTGGTAATCAATCTTCTATGGCAGTTAAAGGTCTTGCTCCTGGACTGGTCCTGGTCCTGTTGTCGCTGTATTCACTGGTAACAGTTAATAGTTAAGGTTAAAAAAAAAAAGTATAAAAGTCTATCGATACAACAGTAGAAAACTAAACATTAATTCGGGAATTAGTCAGAATTGATTTGAGTGCTTGTGGTTTCAGAATCCTCGCGGGTCACAAGCCCTCTGTCAGTTGTAAAAAAACGCAGATATTTGCATTGAACTCGTGACATTTGGATAAAAGGGTTCGGCCCTTTTTCAGTCCCAGGACTGAGGCTGTGGTGCTCACATATCTTTAAACAAGTCCAGACCTGGAGCTGCATTTTTCAGTTTTACCCAGCAGTCCTTGAGGCCTGTGGTTTTTGCTGCTGCACTTTGAGATGGATGTTGCAGAGTTTTATAGTATAAAGCACAGTTCTCAAAGAGATGAACAAAACAAGAAACATTAAAGCATAAATTATCACAGCACATTCCAGATATTAACAATACAATCCCTCAATTTTATCAGAAACAGAACTGTTTTTAACCTGGATTTGAACATTGTCAGAGAAGCCTGTGTCACATTTTCAGGAAGCAACACTGCCTCCAGTCCCTCATAGTCCCAGCAGGAGGCCAGTTCCTGTGCTCCTCATAGTCCCAGCAGGAGGCCAGTCCCTGTGCTCATCAGAGTCCCAGCAGGAGGCCAGTCCCTGTGCTCATCAGAGTCCCAGCAGGAGGCCTGTTGTTTTGTTTGTTCTTTGGAGCAGGATATTTTAATTGTTTAGTGTTGAGTTCTTTCCCTCGCCTCTTTACAATGACTTGAGCTGAAGACCTGAAATGCCATATATCTCTAAACTGTTGAACATTAATATCTGTAGCTTTAATTTAATTTTTAAAGTGTATTTCTGACCAAAAAGTATCTTTTATTTTTGACACAATTTAAAGAAAGTGCGTTGGTTCTGTTTGTGAAATGGTTTTATTTGTTAGTATTAGGGGTGGGCGATATGGCCTAAAATTCATATCGCGTTACAATTTGACACAGGCGGTAAACTGTATGTATTGCGGTATAATTTGGTGTTTGAATTTCAATCTAGTTCTAGGAGGTTCTTGCATAAAATAGTCAAGATTGTTACTCATTTAAAATTAAAATTTTAGAGCTGGATAATGTTAATTTATTTGATACTTTTACCCCCCTGTGCCCACGGGTGGGGCAGCTATAAGCTAGTAATACCCTATCCAGTTATTATTATAGATCCATGCTTTGAATGCATCTGGGCAGTAGTTGTGAGGCTACTCAAAGTATATTTTTCCTGGAGCTTTTTTCCCGCTATTTCTCGTAATAAACCTTGATACATATGAGCACAAATCAATAATATAATCTGTATATAACAACACAAACTGTTTACATGTTTACATGTTTATTTACACTTTTTGACATGGGCAACTTTTTCCGGGGTCGACTCCAGCAGCCACACTCCTTGTGGTTGTTGCCGGTCCCAGCAGGCCAAGCAACAATTTGATGACACAATGACCTATTGCAATATGTGAACAGATCACTTGGTCTCTCTTCAGTCATGGCAGAGCTGGCCGGTCTGGTGGCTCGTCTGGAGTCCGCAGTGGAACGTCTGGAGGGAATGTCTGTTTCTGGAGGATGTGCTCCATCTACTGGAGGACGTGAGTATTACAACTATTTTAAGGGAGGGAGAGGCCACAGAGAGGGTTGTATCCTAGTTTAGTGTCTTGACAGGCATGTTGTTTCAGCTGTGTCTCCGTTCGTGGAGGAGTTCGATGCCATTGTGAGCGGAGCCGTGGCTCAGTATCTGACCTTAAGCCAGAAGATTGGAGGAGACGTCCAAAAGCACGTAAGCACCCACACTAGGGTCAAATGCGGCCACACCCTGGTCAAAGGCACCCACACTCGGCTGTTGTCTCCTGGAGTCACCTGGTTTCTCCCTCCTGGTTTCAGGCCGACATGATGAAGGAAGGTTTCTCTGCTGTCAGACAAATTCTGTTCGTCGCCTCCTCACACCAGAAACCTGCCGATGTGAGTTTTAGCTTCAGTCAGTTATAAACATTTATTCTATTTTTTACACACTATGGTCTCACTCTGGTCTTGTTCTCTCTGGTGTGGTTCTCCGGCCTCTCTCTCTGATCTCTTTCATGGTTCCTCTCTGGTCCTTAGTCTGCCCTGGGTACTGTCCTCCAGCCAGTCTCTAAGGTGGTGACTCAAGTGCAGAACTTCCGTGAAGCAAATCGAAGATCTGATCACTTCAACCATCTGTCTGCAGTGAGCGAGAGTGTGGGCGCCCTCGGCTGGATCGCTGTGGTACTGCACTCGACAAACATGCTCCCGACAGACTTGAAGGAGTCTCTCCCTCTCTCTGGTCTCTCTCTGATCTCTCTCTGGTCTCTGGTTGTTTGTGTGTTTTCAGGCTCCTAAACCTGGTCCGTACGTGAAAGAGATGAATGATGCCGCCATGTTCTACACCAACCGCGTCCTCAAAGACTACAAAGAGAAGTACGAAGCTCTGAGTACAGACGCTGATCCTGCTGATGGCAACAAAGGGTGCTCTGAGTGCAGACGCTGCTCCCTCTGGTGGCAGCAGTTACAAGCTCCATACTTCTGAAATATATTTTCTACTGAAGATAATATTCCACTTTTATTATTTGACAAAGTAAACACAAATTTTCAAGTCAATTGGAAAAAAATAATGTTTTTCACCATTTTCCTCTAGTCTGTGTCCCCTACCCTGTATTACATATGTCTGGGGTTTGGCTGTACAGGTGCCAACAGGTGGTAGCAGAGGTCTCCATGTGGAGAGGAGCCAGCTGAGGTGGTTCATCTGTTTGGGAGACCTCCCAGGTTTCTTTTGGAGTGTGGCTAGAACCAGACTGAAGCTGGTCCTCTCCGGGCTTATCTGGTCCTCTCTTCTCTCTGTCTTGTGTCTGGTTTTTGGTCCTCTGGTCTCTGATTCCCGTTCTTCTTGCACAGGGATAAGACTCACACAGAGTGGGTGAAGTCCTACCTCAACATCTGGACAGAGATGCAGACATACATCAAGAAGCACCACACCACTGGCCTGTTCTGGAGCAAGACTGTGAGAATACATACAGAATTATTGCCCATTCCTCTCTGGTCTGGTCTGGTCTCTCTCTCTCTCTCTCTCTCTCTGGTCCCTCCCACTGGTATCTGTGTTAGTGAAATATTTCTTCAGTCTTAAACACCCCCCCCTCTCTCTCTCAGGGTCCTGTGGCCTCTGGCTCCTCTGCTCCTCCTCCTCCTTCCGGTGGTTGTCCTCCTCCTCCTCCTCCTCCTGGACCTCCTCCTCCTGCGCTGGACCTCAGCGGAGGAGGAGACTCGGGTAACGACAACCGCAACGCTCTCTTTGCCTCCATCAACAAGGGAGCAGACATCACTAAAGGTGGGAGACCAGAGTGGGACTGGGAGACCAGAGTGGGACTGGGAGACCAGAGTGGGACTGGGAGACCAGAGTGGGACTGGGAGACCAGAGTGGGACTGGGAGACCAGAGTGGGACTGGGAGACCAGAGTGGGACTGGGAGACCAGAGTGGGACTGGGAGACCAGAGTGGGACTGGGAGTGTGTGTGTCTCTCTCTCGCTCTCTCTCTCTGGTCTTGTGTGTGTCTCTCTCTCGCTCTCTCTCTCTGGTCTTGTGTGTGTCTCTCTCTCGCTCTCTCTCTCTGGTCTTGTGTGTGTCTCTCTCTCGCTCTCTCTCTCTGGTCTTGTGTGTGTCTCTCTCTCGCTCTCTCTCTCTGGTCTTGTGTGTGTGTGTCTCTCTCTCGCTCTCTCTCTCTGGTCTTGTGTGTGTCTCTCTCTCGCTCTCTCTCTCTGGTCTTGTGTGTGTCTCTCTCTCGCTCTCTCTCTCTGGTCTTGTGTGTCTCTCGCTCTCTCTCTCTGGTCTTGTTTGTGTGTCTCTTTCTCTCGCTCTCTCTCTCTGGTCTTGTTTGTGTGTCTCTTTCTCTCGCTCTCTCTCTCTGGTCTTGTTTGTGTGTCTCTTTCTCTCGCTCTCTTTCTCTGGTCTTGTGGTGTGTCTCTCGCTCTCTCTCTGGTCTTGTTTGTGTGTCTCTTTCTCTCGCTCTCTTTCTCTGGTCTTGTGGTGTGTCTCTTTCTCTCGCTCTCTTTCTCTGGTCTTGTGGTGTGTCTTTTGCTCTCTCTGGTCTTGTGTGTGTCTCTCGCTCTCTCTCTGGTCTTGTTTGTGTGTCTCTTTCTCTCGCTCTCTCTCTCTCTCTGGTCTTGTGGTGTGCCTCTCTGTCTCTGTCTGGTCTTGTGTGTGTGTGTCTCCTCTCTCGCTCTCTGGTCTTGTGTGTGTCTCTCTCTCGCTCTCTCTCTCTGGTCTTGTGTGTGTCTCTCTCTCGCTCTCTCTCTCTGGTCTTGTGTGTGTGTCTCTCGCTCTCTCTCTCTGGTCTTGTGTGTGTGTCTCTTTCTCTCGCTCTCTCTCTCTGGTCTTGTTTGTGTGTCTCTTTCTCTCGCTCTCTCTCTCTGGTCTTGTTTGTGTGTCTCTTTCTCTCGCTCTCTTTCTCTGGTCTTGTGGTGTGTCTCTCGCTCTCTCTCTGGTCTTGTTTGTGTGTCTCTTTCTCTCGCTCTCTTTCTCTGGTCTTGTGGTGTGTCTCTTTCTCTCGCTCTCTTTCTCTGGTCTTGTGGTGTGTCTTTTGCTCTCTCTGGTCTTGTGTGTGTCTCTCGCTCTCTCTCTGGTCTTGTTTGTGTGTCTCTTTCTCTCGCTCTCTCTCTCTCTCTGGTCTTGTGGTGTGCCTCTCTGTCTCTGTCTGGTCTTGTGTGTGTGTGTCTCCTCTCTCGCTCTCTGGTCTTGTGTGTGTCTCTCTCTCGCTCTCTCTCTCTTGTCTTGTGTGTGTGTCTCTCTCTCGCTCTCTCTCTCTGGTCTTGTGTGTGTCTCTCTCTCGCTCTCTCTCTCTGGTCTTGTGTGTGTCTCTCTCGCTCTCTCTCTCTGGTCTTGTGGTGTGTCTCGCTCTCTCTCTGGTCTTGTTTGTGTGTCTCTTTCTCTCGCTCTCTTTCTCTGGTCTTGTGGTGTGTCTCTTTCTCTCGCTCTCTTTCTCTGGTCTTGTGATGTGTCTCTCTCTCTCTCTCTCTGGTCTTGTGGTGTCTCTCTCTCTCTCTCTCTCTCTGGTCTTGTGGTGTGTCTCTCGCTCTCTCTCTGGTCTTGTGGTGTGTCTCTTGCTCTCTCTCTGGTCTTGTGTGTGTCTCTCGCTCTCTCTCTGGTCTTGTTTGTGTGTCTCTTTCTCTCGCTCTCTCTCTCTGGTCTTGTGTGTGTGTGTCTCTCTCTCTCTCTGGTCTTGTGTGTGTTTGTCTGTCTGTGTCACTCTCTCACACACTTGTCCTGTGTGTCCCCAGGTCTCAAACATGTGTCTGATAAGGAGAAGACCCATAAGAACCCGACACTGAGGGGGGCTGGGGGCCCGGTGCGAACAGGACCCAAACCCTTCGCTGTGGCCCCCAAACCTGCAGCCGCCACTCAGGCCCTGCCTCCAGTCCTCGAGCTGGAGGGGAAGAAGTGGAAAGTGGTGAGAAAGAGAGAGACTCTCTGGTGTCATTCAAATAAAGGGGCAGAGTGATGCAGCAGGACTGATGAGGGGAAAGTCTCTTGAATGTCTTCAACCAGAGCTGTTATCTAAAGCCCTAAAATACCCATATCTCAACCCCAACTTTTTTTCAACTGATAAACTGCATAAATATGTTTCTTATAGTGCTCTTTACATACCCTGGTAATTCTTTTTTGACATTTTAATGCAAGTTAGATAAGATCTCACTTTTGAGCCTAAAACTGTCTGTGTGGCGCCCTCTTTACCTTTTTGGTGGGATTACTTTTGGAATTCGTGCCAGGCCTCTTCATTGGCTCTGGAGTGATGTGTGACCTCAGTTGGTATGTGTGACGTGCGTCTCTTTGCGCCAGTGATATAAACCCATCCAACGCTCAAACACGCCCCAGCAGCGAGTCAGAGTATTCTGGCAACATCTAGTGGATTCAAATTAAAATACATCAGTTGACCGCCACTACTGCTGAGATAATTCTGGTGTAGCTCTACAATTGTTTTACTGTGTAAACAAGGGAATGAGAATTTCTGGTGTGTAAACTATTGCTTTATTCAGCAATGACAACTGGCCAGTATTTTTTATTTTTTTGCTTGACAAGCGAGCTGTCTTTCTAACCACCCTAACCACGCCCAGCTCTAAGCCCCCTTCTTGACCCTTGGTCCTCTAGGAAATGCCCTTTCAAACATTCATGTGGGACACAGGTGTTTAGTTGATCTTTAAGTGTGTGTGTGTGTGTGTGTGTGTGTGTGTGTGTGTGTGTGTGTGTGTGTGTGTGTGTGTGCAGGAAAACCATGAGAACGTCCAGAACCTGGTGATCAGTGACACGGAGCTAAAACAGGTTGTCTACGCTTTCAAGTGCAACAAGAGCACTCTGCAAGTGAAGGGCAAGATCAACTCTATCACCTTGGGTCAGAGACTCACAACAGACGCACACAGACTCACACAGCTGTTTTAACACGACTTGTTTTTTCAGACAACTGTAAGAAAATTGGTTTGGTTTTTGACGACGTTGTTGGAATTGTGGAGGTCATCAACTGCAGAGACGTCAAAATTCAAGTGAGTAAGTTAGTGGGTGAGTTGGTGTGTGAGGTGAGTGAGTCTGCCTGTATATGGTGTTTTTCCAACAACCACCCATGGGTGACCCCTGAGCTTAAAGCCCTCCTGAACCTCAAGAAAAGTGCTTTCATCTCAGGGGACAACGAGGAGCATAAGAGGATCCAGCACGAGCTACAGTGGAGGATTTGGAGGGCCCAGAAGGACTATGGGGGAGCAGAATCTGGCAAGAGGGACTGTGGGCGGAGACCAGCGCCGGGCAGATGAATTTAACCAATATTTCAACCGGTTTGATTCTCCCCCCTCTCTATCTGCCCGCCTCCCCCACCGCTTCACACGTCTCCAGCCCAGTGGACACTGCCTTTGGCTGCCCCGGGCCCCCCTGCCCCCACATCCCCAGCCCTCACTTCTGACAGTACACCCCTGTCTCCCCACACTTCCCCCTTTCCATCACACCGGGCCAGGTGAGAAGTGAGCTTATGCGACTGAAGCAGAAGAAATCCGCAGGAGCGGACGGGATCAGTCCCAGGCTGCTGAGGACCTGTGCGGACCTGCTCTCTGAGGTCTTCAGCTACATCTACAACCTGAGCCTCAGCCTGGAGAAGGCCCTGTCCTGTGGAAAACCTGTGTGATCCCGGTTCCTAAGATAGCGCACGCCAAGGAAACGGCTCACTACAGACAAGTCGCACTGACCTCCCACCTGATGAAGACCATGGAGCGGCTCATCCTCACCCATTTACGCTCCGTGGTCCGCCCCACCCTGGACCCGCTGCAGTTCACCAACAGGTCCAACATCGGAGAAGAGGACGCTGTCATCTACTTACTACAGCGGACACTCTCCCACCTGGAGCCCGCTGGGAGCGCTGTGAGGGTCATGTTCTTTGACGTCTCCAATGCTTTCAACACCATCAGACCGGCACTGCTGCCTGGGAAGATGGAGGACACGGGAGTGGACAGTAACCTCACTGCATTGACTACCTCTCTGACCAACCACAATACGTGCGGCTGTGAGTCTGAGGTGGTAGTCTGCAGTACTGGGGCTCTTCAGGGCACTGTTCTCTCAGTTTCTCTTCACCATCTACACATCAGACTTCACATGCGACACACACAGCTGTCACCTGGAGAAGTTCTCTGACGACTCCGCCATCATGGGTTGTGTGTTAGAGGGGAACGAACTGGAATACGGGTCGGTTATCACGGACTTTGAGCTGGTGGACAGCTTAAAGTACCTGGGTGTTCACATTAACAATAAACTGGACTGATCCCATAACACCAACGCCCTGTACAAGAAGGGCCAAAGTCGCCTCCACCTTCTGAGGAGGCTGAGGTCCTTTGGAGTGAGAAGGCCTCTGCTCAGGAATTTTACGATTCTGTGGTAGCCTCTGCCATACACTACGCTGCCGTGTGCTGGGCCCCGGGCAGCACAGAGCGGGCCAGGTGTAGACTGAAAAAGCTGGGCAGGAGGGCCAGCTCCACTCTGGACTGCTCGCTGGACTCTTTGGAGGAGGTGAGGGACAGGAGGGTACTAGTCAAAGTCACCTCCATCATGAACCACACCTCCCACCCACTGCACAGGACTGTTGAGGAGCTCCTTCAGTTGACGACTGAGGCGCCCTCAGTGCAAGAAGGAGCGCTACCGCAGGGCCTTTATCCCCACCACTGTCAAACTGTACAATAAGTCACTTTAAATAACTTGCACTAGGACTCAAAAACCTGCACTACTATTGCCACTGTTTCTTTGATTGCCACTTTTTAATTGCCACTTTTATTGTATATATCCTGCATTTAACATGTTTGCATATTTCTTTCTCTTGCACCACCTTGAGTGATTCTACAGTATCCATGCCAGATGTGACATGTAGATTTCTCCTGTGTGAGGTCAATAAAGTCGATCTTATCGTGTGTCTCTGCAGGTGATGGGTAAAGTTCCCACCATTTCAATCAACAAAACAGACGGATGTCACGTGTATCTGAGCTCTGAGTCTCTGAGCTGCGAGATTGTCAGTGCCAAGAGCTCAGAGATGAACGTCTTGGTGCCAAACAAGGACGGAGAGTTTGTGAGTACAAGCACACACACTCCCCTAGTTCTCTATACTCTTGTTGCGTTCCATTACACTTAAGTACCTGGTTATGTGTCCTTGCATCTTTAGTATTTCATAATCATGTTATTATTACCACATGATAAGACTGGTGTGTGTTTCCTTGTCTCAGAGCGAGATGCCAGTACCAGAGCAGTTCAAGACGGTCTGGGACGGTCACAAGCTGGTGACCACCAACACTGAGATCGCTGGGTAAAACCTCTCCACCTCAAGATAATCCACCCTCAGCACCAGCCCCTTCAAACACTGCTCCCACAGCCAATGAGAAGTATGCTGTTTGTATTCACCGCAACGTTCAGCCAATCACAGAACAGCAGCTCAGTCACTGAACCTGCTTTTTCAGTCTCTGTTAAAGTCATCGCCAATAAGTCTTAAAACAATTGGTAACACTTTAGATCAGCCCTCCCTAAGTAACGGCTTATACACTGCTAATGGGTAAACTCTTAACTCTAACCCTGACCCACAAGTGTCAGTTAATGGTTAATGTAGAATAAGTGTTTAGTAATCACCATGAGAGATAATCAACCAAAAATGACTTAATGAGGGCGTTAGTGTTGGAACCAGATTCGTGCAAAGTTTGTTTTTTAAAAGCTGCTGATACTGAGTCAAAGTCTGCGCCACAAACTTGCCAGAGACTTCAAACAAAGTCACTGTAGTTGGTTTTGTGACTTTTGCCAATAATGTGTTTAGATCTGTAGGTTCATCAGAGTCCAGGCTTTGAAATGTTTAAAATGCTGCAGTTTAAAGAAAATGTCAAAAATACATTGTTTAGTTTTTGTTTTGGGTCCAATTCTGCGTTTTACTGTCAGACCAAAACTTGGATATTCCACTGACTCCGACGAACATTCCAGATCTCTCTAACCTGTGACTTCACGTCTGATTTGACATCACTCTGGGTCTTGTTTCCTGATTTGCAAACCTAATTAAAAGATGCAATAGATTAAATGTGTCTGTTTGACATTTTTATATATATATATATATATATAAAAAAAGACAAGTTTGCACAAGTTATGTTATGTGTGCCTCCTACACAATATTAGTATTTTATTTATTTACTCATGTGTTATTTATTTTTCCTATTTGTGTGTCTGTATATACACTTGCATACACGCAAACATACACTTACATAGGTATATAATTAAAGATGACTTACTTATATATGTATCCTCATGCCATTATATATATAAAACGGTCATCAAATTATGTATTTGTTTTTAATTATTTTAATGTTCTGAAAATGTGTGTTTTAAAGGAGACAAGGATAGGAATAAAAGTTAATATATACAAGAAATTATTGACGCTTTAACGCAGCTTCCACGCACACTGGGTGCAGATTCACAACATTTCTGTCGCGTGAATTAAATGCTGCCGTGCTTGCGGTGGCGGGCGGGTTTTGATGCTAACACGGTTGAGCAAGCAGCTTTTTGTGCAAAGTTCTTCTCCAAGATTGCAGCTCTACAGTGTCTGCAGAGACTTCATATGTGTTCACAAAATGCGCCATAAGTTAATTGTATTAGTACTTCTGCGTTGGGAAACACGTTAGCAGCAGTTGTTTACATTCACTGGAGAATGAGAACTCTGGCTGGAAGCGTATGTTCACAAGCATTGTGTCCCCCATTGTCAGTCCTAATTTAGCTGTATACAAGTGAAGATGACAAAGTCTGGAATTGTCTTTAATTCAGACCGAAGACATGTTTTATCGTCGTTGGTAGAGACGGCACAAACACGAACAAAGATGTTACAGACTGCAAGTGATAATATACAGTATGGAGGAATGAACACCGTCCTATCAGCTTTCGCTGCGATGCCAGTAGCTTGGCCAGAAATCAAAACATGCTGTGGAAAAGTACTGGCTTGTGCATATTGGTGAATGATGTGTTAGAACTTTAACCACAGTTGCTTCAAAGTGTCATGAAATCTCTAAACAAGTATCTTCAGACTTCTCGCTCTGTCCCTATGACCACTTTGCCATGCGTGTGGCTGGCGGAAAAAGTTCAATGTTTATCTTTTACTTTCGCTGCATGCATCCAGTCCACGTATCCACCTCTGCTGCGCTGCGTCTGCCGCAGAGTCCAAGCATGCGTGCTGCAACACACATGCAATTACACTCTGGAACGACCGTCACCATTGACTTTGCTTTCAAAGTTGCCGCAATGCATCATCTCGTCTGAACGCCCCATGAGAGTTACAGACCCCAGCTTTAAGTTATGTAGTGATCCGTTGTGTGTTTATTTTATAAGTATAAAATAAGTATCAGTCCTCGCAGCTGGTCAAACACAGGGACTCACAATATATTAAATTAAAGTTTGTTTATTAATAGTTCATAGTTTTATTTCAGTAACTTCTATTTAAAGTAGGAGATTATTACATTCTCCTGTTTCATCAAAGCCCAACTTTATTCACACAAAGTAAAAAAACCCCACCATAAACAGAAATGGACAATTGCACAAAATAAAATCAAGATGGCTGCTGTAGAAGTCAGACTGGAGTGGACTGACAGTGTGTGATATCACCTAATTGCTGATTGTGACATCACCAGAGTGTGACATCACAGAGGGGACAGACTACTCTCGCAGCTCTCACAGCTGGAGTTAGCGCTGATCATACAATGAGACAACAAAAAGTTTACCATACTGAGCTTTAACAATTATTTGTTCCCAACTCCCTATAAAAATAAAACACATTTGAAAACAAGACATGCAGCAAATAAGAAAGAAAGAAAACAGAAATGTGACAAGTTTGTTTATTTACTTTGGTAAAGTGTCCCCCACCCCCTCTCTAAATTCAGATAAAGTCTGGTCTCAGGTCCTGGGACCACCCTCTCCAGAATATGTCACACTTTTCCTTCTGAAGTCGCCGAGACATTGTCTCTCCATCACATGTGCATGCGCGGGTGGGAGCTGGCTGCAAGTCACTCTCTCCCTCCTTCCCACTTTTCTTACTTTTGAGTTTTTGTTTTTTTTTCTGCAACTGCTGTTATAACTATAAAGTGAACTATAAAGTGGTAAATCTAGAATCGGCAACACCACCCAGGTCTAGTACCTGGGAAAATACAATTAACTTAAATAAAGCAGACAGGTAAGTTTTACGGAGGAGGCGTCCCATTCAATAGTACAAAAGTTTATTTTGATTTAGCAATTAAAAGAGCTGAGTCCTATGTAACCAAGGGGTGGGCTAGACTAGGTCCCACTAAGAACATGACAGGCAAGTCTAGCAACAAACCATGAACGAAGCAGAGATGTGGAAAAGATACAAGTTTCATTTGACACAAATAGATAAAAACAACCCTTTATTAAATCTTAATAAAAAAATTAAATATAGCAGTAAAGAAGACAAACACTAAACATTTAAGGGAAGGCAACTGGGGAATCAAACCAAAATAGAGAAAACAAACTCAAACCAAAGTTAGTAACCAAAAAAACACCTAACTAAATCCCCCAATTACTTAATCCTACCTACATTCAGTCCTGTCTTACAGTGCTTTTGCTTGTAGAGGTCATTTTGAGTGCTAGAAAGGGCTTTATACTCTCAATAGTCTTAAGATGTAAACACGTACATTGTAAAGATTTGATGCCAAAACACGATTTATATTCTAAAGATTTGATAAGCCAAAACAAACAGCAGCGGCTAACTCAAGTTCCAACTTGAGTGGAACGCGGCATACCTCGCATGCGCCTCAACCCGGCGCATAGTGAGCCTCGGGCCTGAAGCGGACACCAGCAGACCAACCACCTGACGTGACAGAGTAGTGCTTAATATTTGCTTTGGCTAAAGCTAACGTGCAGATGTTCTACTCACACGTCTGCCCCCACACATGACCCACCGCACGGCACGAAAAGCCCGAAGATCCAGAGGTGTGCTGCTATGGCGTGCACACTGGTTTTACACTGATGTAATTAGCTGGCGCAGCTGGTAAACAGACAGCGAGGGAGCAGGTGCATTCACGGACCGTATGAAAGCCATAAGTAACCCACCTGGTTACACCTAGTTACTAAAAATCAACTAACGTGCACGAGCAAGCACACCCCACGCACACCATCAAGCACACCACACACACATCATCAGACACAGTACACACACAATCACAAGCAATACACACACTTAAAGAAGTTCGGGGCTGAGCCCTAACCGTGAGGGGAGAACTAAAAGGGGAAGAGAGCTAAAACAATACAAAATGAACACCACACACAGAATGTGCAAATCAAACCCAAACAGGAACCACCACCATATAAATCCAACACCAGCGTGTTGGCCCTTCAGCCCCTACAAAACAAAAGCATGGTCACAATAGGCAGTGCAGGTGACAGAAAATCAAGTACTTCAAGGCTTGAGGAGCACGGAAGGTGCAGTCTTTAAGTCCCTTGTGTAGACGTCACTGGGAGGAGTGCTGGGATATGCAGGCTCTGGGTGCTGTGCAAAGCGAAGCAGAGTCGACTGTACCGATCTCTGAATTTCGATCGGGGCTAGGGCAGCGAAGCGAAGGCAGGCAGCCCCAAGCAGACAGCACAGCGCGCAGTAAGGCGCATAGATGAGAGTGGGTAAAACGGCAGCGTCTACATGCACAAGCGGAGGCACATACATTTACGGTACATATTGTTATGCTACCACACGTTAAACAGGCAAACTTACAACTCAAGCCTTATTTGCAGCTACAATGAGGGAGAGGATAAGGGTGCGACAGATTTGGAGCCTAAACAAACACAAGGCTAAGAGCGGGTTCGGAGAGTTTTTGTGGAACGGGAGCGCTTACCGTTACTTTGACACAAAGGCGTGTAGATCAGTGCATTGCGTGCGTAGGCTTCAAGACAGTGATGTCCGGGATAAATATTAGATGCGGGATTAACAACTGTCCATGTTATAAACTAATTTTGAATCAAATGGGATTACCTGCTGCGAGGTGCCGGACAGCACATGGAAATGCACGAGCCGGTGGGCAGGGCCAAAGCAAGAGGCCAGAAGTAGAGGAGCAATCAGGTTAGTGCTTTTATGGGTTGACGGCCAGCACAAGCGGCCAATTATAACTCACCCTCAAATTAAGAGCCAGCCCACAGAGCCCGTGCTGCCACATTCCACCCCCCCCAAACTGCATTGGCGGCCCGCCAATGACAAAATGACAACACCTTGCAAGGTCTAAGGGCCTGGTTTTCTGGCTGGTACTGTAGATATACTTTGGAAGATGATGGGGATTTAAATGTCTTCCAGCGGTGGACCATGTAGACCTGCGTACCTGTGGCTCACTAGGGTCCCTGTTACCCAACACGGGTGGGTGTGGTGCAATTGTGGGTGCACGTGTGATAAAACTGTTGCCAGGGATGGAAGAGGTAGCTGCACCGGTGCTCTTGCAGCGGATGGCACATTTACAACCTCCTGAGGCTGCAGAGGGTCCTGGTGCAGGAGGAACAGATTGTCCTCTTCCGACAACTCGCTTCCTGGGCTCTGCACAGGAAGAACAGTGGGAGAGCCTGAGGCCGAGTCCACGCTCCCCTCTTCCACACAAACCAGGGCCTTTAACAGAGCGCGATGTACACGCTTGATGTTGGTTGGCTGATCTATTGGTGCAATGGTGTACATCACCCCATCCTCTAGTGGTGCCTTCACTACCACGTAGGTTACAGGACACCAAAGATCTTGAATCTTCTGCTGTCCCCTAACCGCGCAGTCTCGGAGCAACACCTGCTGACCCTCATCCAGCAGTGCCTCACGAACATCTCGCCCCGTCAAAAGCTATCTGCAGGCGAGTCTGATGTTCAAGTACCCACTCATGTGGGAGCCGTGGTTCCTGCCCAAACATCAGGAAAAATTGGGACTCGCCTGTTGACTGGTGTGGAGTGGTATTATATGCGTATAAAAGTTGAGGCAGACAGTTGGACCAATCCCGCTTATGGGAAACGGGCAAGGTGTGCAATAAGTTGAGGAGAGTTCGGTTGAAGCGCTCGCACTGCCCATTCCCCGAGGGGTGATACGGGGTTGTGCGAGAATTCACGACTCCATACAAACCGCATAGCTGTTGGATTAGCAAGCTCTCGAAGTTGCGCCGTTGATCCGAGTGGATGCGGGCAGGCACGCCAAACCTCAAAAACCATTCCGTCACCAAGACCTGCGCCACGGTGGAGGCGCGCTGGTCTCTGGTTGGGAACGCCAACGTGTATTTGCCGAATACATCTGTCAGCACCAAAAGCCCAGCCGAGGTGGGCTCCAACAAGGTAAAGTCGATAGCCACAATCTCGTTGGGCTTGGAGGCCAACAGGTGGCCCATGTAAGCGTGAGCCCCCACGTTGTGGTCCTTAGTGAACTGACAACGCTCACACCCCTGGCACCATTGGGCAACCTCCCGGGACATGCCTGGCCAATAGCAGCGGGAGCGCAGAAGGTCCAGTGTCCTCTCGACGCCTTGATGCCCATGTTCCTTATGGACTTGTGTGAGAACCTCCTCGACCAAGGTTCTAGGCAGAAGGAGCTGAAAGTTGCCGTCAGGGCGGAACACCTGCCTATAAAGGAATCAGAATCAGAATGATTTTTATTGCCACGTAAGTAACAGGAGGTCACAGATTTGGAAATTGCTTTGGCTCGGTGCAACAGTCAGAAAAAAGAGAATAGAGTAAGGCATACTAAATCAGCATACACTTCTAAGGAATGAAATTAAAATCGGATAATTACAGTTACTATGTACAATATGCAAGTGCACATGGTGCACACAATATGCGCAGTAGGCAGTGTAATAAGACGACAGCAGTAAAGTGATTTTATGATAAATTGACTTAATAGGGGACAGTAAGGTGACTTAAAGGGGCAGGGGGACAGGTTATGAAGAGTTCAAGAGTCCAACGGCAGAGGGGAAGAAACTGTTCTTATGGCGGGAGGTTTTGGTTCTGATGGGCCGCAGCCTCCTGCCTGAGGGGAGTGGTTGGAATAGTCCATGTGCAGGGTGAGAGTGGTTGGCTGTGATACGACCAGCCCGGCCTCGAGCTCGGGCGACTTACAGGTCCTGCAGCGATGGAGGGCTGCGGCCGATCACCTTCTCTGCAGAGCGCACAATGCGCTGTAGTCTCTGCTTGTCTCTGACGGTGGCTCCAGCGAACCACACGGTGATGGAGGAGGCGAGGATGGACTCGATGATGGCCGTGTAGAACTGCACCAACATCTGTGCAGGCAGCTTGGCTTTCCTGAGCTGCCGCAGGAAGTACATCCTCTGCTGGGCCTTCTTGATGAGGGAGCTGATGGCCGGCTCCCAATTGAGGTCCTGGGGGATGGTGGTGCCCAGGAAACGATAGGACTCCACAGAGGTGATGGGGGAGTCCATCACGGAGGGTGGGGGCGGGGGGACAGTGCTCTTCCTGAAGTCCACAATCATCTCTACTGTCTTCTGGGCGTTCAGCTCCAGGTTGTTACCACTGCACCAGGACACCAGCCGGTCCACCTCCCTCCTGTAAGCTGACTCATCGTTGTTGGAGATGAGTCCAATGAGGGTGGTGTCGTCCGCGAACTTGATCAGCTTCAAGGAGTCGTGCCTGGAGGTACAGTGGTTGGTGTACAGGGAGAAGAGCAGGGGAGAAAGAACACAGCCCTGTGGGGCTCCTGTATTTATAATCCGAGAGTCCGAGACATTCTTCCCCAGACGCACTCGCTGCTTCCTGTCTGTCAGGAAGTCAGTGATCCACCTGCAGGTGGAATTGGGCACGTTGAGCTGGGAGAACTTGTCTTGGAGCAGGAATGGCAGGATTGTGTTGAAGGCAGAGCTGAAGTCCACGAACAGGACCCTGGCGTAGGTCCCCGGGGAGTCCAGATGCGGTAGGATGTGGGGGAGGGCCAGGTTGATGGCGTCGTCTACAGATCTGTTGGCTCTGTAGGCGAACTGCAGGGGGTCCAGGAGGGGGGAGGTGAAGGACTTGAGATGGGAGAGGACCAGGCGCTCAAATGACTTCATGACGACAGACGTTAGTGCCACAGGTCTGTAGTCATTGAGTCCTGTGATCCTGGGCTTCTTCGGGACGGGGACGATGATGGAGGATTTGAAGCAGGCCGGTGTTCTGTTGAGTTGCTCTGCCCGTTGAGATGATCTGCCTCAGCTGTTAATGACGTAATGCAAACCAGCGCTGCGCGTCTCACGGCAGCCAAAGCAAACCAAGATGGTGGACATGTAGTCCGCGAATTGCTTTAAAAGTTAAATATGAAGGAATTAAGACACAAATGTCACTTTTAATGCAATTTGAGCGTTGTGATATGTGTGTTTTAAGAGTAAGAGTTTCGTGTAAAGTTTGTTTTAAGCAGTCCACCGATCCTGTGAAACTACACTGCTTGTGTGCCTAAATCTGATTTGCGCATGCGCACAAACCCGCCAAAATGGGGAAAAAACTCGATCTAATTAAATATTTTGTTTGAACACACTATTGTTAATCATATTGAATACAGTATGATACATGCCTAAAATTTTATTTTATGCATTTATTTTTATTCAACCCGACAGACCAGTCACAGGACGTGTCATGAGCCTGACGTATGCAGCAGTCAACTCAGGGACTGCGATCACACAGCAGCAGTGTAGTTTCACAGGAGCAGTGGACTGCTTAAAACAAACTTTACACAAAACTCTTACTCTTAAAACCGACATATCACAACGCGGAACCATCAACATCTCGCCTCAAATTGCATTAATAGTGACATTCGTGTCGTAACTCATTTGTATTTAACTTTTAAAGCAATTCGCGGACTACATGTCCGCCATCTTGGATTGCTTCGGCTGCCGTGAGACGCGCATGGGCAGGTTTGCATTACATCATTAACAGCTGAGCCAGATCATCTCGACGGGCAGACCAACTCGACAGAACACCGGGACATGGCAGGACTGCAGAGAGGTGTTGAAAATGTCAGTGAAGACAGGAGTTAGCTCACTGGTGCAGTGTCTCAGAGTGGCCGGAGACACGTGGTCCGGGCTAGGAGCTTTTCGGGGGTGCAGCCTCAAGAAGAGACGTTTGATGTCTTCTGAGGCTATTGTCAGGGTGGGGGCAGAGCTGATGGGTGGGTCGTTAGAGTAATGGGGGATGGGGGAGGTGTCCGGGGCAGCGTCGAAGCGGCTGAAAAACCTGTTCAGGTCGTTGGCCAGTCTGTGGTCGTCAGCACAGAGGGGGGCTTTGGGCTTGTAGTTGGTGATCTCCCTTAGGCCCCTCCAGACAGAAGCAGTATCATTGTTTCCAAACTGTTCCTGTAGTCGTTCTCTGTGCCGGGACTTGGCTGCTTTCCTTTGAAAACCTTTATAGTTTTTCAAGTAAAATTGAGTGATTGATAGTGTCAAAAGCTTTTTTTAAATCTATACAAATTCCAACTGCATGTTTCTTTTTGTCTAAAGCGCTGGTAATTTCTTCAACTGCTTCTAGAATTGCCATTGTTGTGGATCTGTTTGATCTGAAACCATATTGTCCTTCATTTAAAATGTCACCTTGAAAATACCTTTAATATTATTTTTATTTTCTATCAATACATTAGTGTAATATTCTTTCTGATTCGTTCGGATTATGTTTGTTTATCTATTTTTGTATTGTTTGTATCGGCTTTCAGCCTCTTCTGTTCTTCATTTGATTGATTGCCTGTATAAACAGTTTTTCTTTTTGCATGCATTAAGTAGGCCTTTGGTTATCCAGGGACTGTTAGTTGTGTTTTTAGTTTTATTACAATGACGCATTGGACAATGTTTATTGTGCAAAATATTTCAACAAAGTTATGGAAGGCCCTATCCACATTTACTTCTGTATCATTCTATTCTTGACTTAAAAGATCACCTTGGAAATTTGAAATGGCATCTTCTGTTCGTAAGCGTTTAAATATGGGATCACGTGATTTCTTCTCAATGGTGTAGTGTTAGTATTAGATAGCAATATGGCCTACGTGCAGGACTGTACAAGGACTCCATGTTATGACTATGATTTGACTGTCTCTTTGTGACACGTATGTCTTTCGATGTGTGACGTGACAATGACTATATAAACTGTGTACTGCCTTTATTCTGTCTGAGAGAAAGAAACAAAGGAAACCAGTGGAACTTGAGAGAAACTTAAATAAACTTCCAGAGTTTGGCGCACCACGATCCGTCTGTCTGCTTCATTCCTGACAGTAGTTGTCATTATATATGGTAAACACAGGGAGGTGATCTGTTATATCACATACCATTAATCCACTCTGTGAGGTACGCTCAATGTTGTTTGTAAAAATGTTGTCAATAAGTGTAGCGCGTGTTATGATATGAAATGGATTCATACTATACATTTTGTTCATAAAATCATCTGTAACTGTGTGGTTGTTGGGATTAAGCAGGTCTATATTGAAATCGCCACATATAAATAATGTTTTATTTGTGGCTGAGTACATTTTCTCCATCCACTCAGTAAAAAACTCAATACTTGACCCTGGTGACCTATACACACAACTAATGATATTCTTTTTCTTTTTACTGTAGATTTCAACTGAAATACATTCAAGCATGCCGCTTACAATTAATGACATTTCTTCAATCATTTCATAATTCATATTCTCATTTACATATATTCCAACCCCTCCACCCACTTTGTTGGTTCTATTCACATAATTAAGATTATAGCCATCTAAATCAAAATGGCCACCTTTTTCTTCCTTAAACCATGTTTCGGACACTGCAACTATACTAAAAGGGGTCTCAATATGTTGTAGATATTCCTTAATACTATTAAAGTTTGAGTACATACTCCTACTATTAAAATGAATGATTGATAATTTACCATCAGCCTCCATTGCATTGTATTGATCTACTGAATAATATTTACAGTCAAAATTACAATGTGAGAAAAACATATTGTCAGGGTCTACATCATAATATGGATCATGTTCATTATTAAGATTAGCGTTCTCAAATGTATTTAATTCCAATATGTCGTTGCTAAAACACATATGGTGTAATTCCATGTCTCTTACAGCAATAGGTGAATTGTGATTTGTCATGTGTTGGGTGAGATTACTTAATGCGTGTTACCTATTAGCGAAGTATCAACATCATTCATTTACTCAGCTCCTCCAACAAAAAAGTTGATGACCAAAACTCTGGCTGCCTCTGGTGATCCATTAAGCTTTATAAACACTTTACAGTTGCTCACCCATGTGTTTAGGATTTTGCTCTGCTTCATCAGGAACCTAGCTTTACGTGCGATGTCCGCGTTTTTTCAGATTAAATGATCATTGAGGAAAACATTGCTTCCCTTCAGTTTCCTCCCTTGCTTCAGCAGAGCAATCTTTTTCTCCCTGTTTGTGAATCTAATGATGACAGCAGTCGTGTCGTTGTCCTTTCTGTGTAGAGGGTGACAGGCCTCAATGTTAAGTCCAGTGATATGTCTTTGGACGCAAGAAAGGCTGCCACCTGCTGTTCCACTGAGCTCCGACTCCTCGGGCTCGGTTCCACTTCCAACGGTCACTGCCTTGGCATATGACCGGGGCCTGATCTTTAACCCGGTCACAACAATGTCGTTGATCCTAGAGTACTGCTCCAGATCCTCTACCCTCCTCTCCAGGTCTGTGATCATCTTGTCTTTCTCTGCATTCAATAAGCGCAGCTGCTTCACTTCCTCCACTAGGTGAAGTTTTTTCTGCTGGCTCCTTATTGCAGTAGTCTCCGCAGTGATAAAGTCCAACGACCTAATTAATTTCCCCAACATCCTCAGCAGAAGATGACGCGCTTGTATCACTTTGCTGGCTCCTTATCGCAGTCACTTCAGCAGACAAGGAATTGAGTGCTTTTTGCAATTCCTCCACTTCCTCTATAGCGTAAATTTTCTTCGGCGGCATCCTTGCTTGGCTCTCAGACAATCAATGCTTGGTAAACTGGATATCAATATAGTTGATATATAGTTGAATATCAAATAGAAACGTTGTTTGTTATGTGAAAGTATATGACTCGTCTTGGACTGTTCGGGACGCCGCTGCAGGACAGGACGAGTTCACATGCTCTCGTCACAGAACCAGCCCGGCCTGAGTGTATTTATTGACGCTTCTAAAAAGAGACAGAATTTGGATTTTAAATCCTATTGCGCTATAAATAAATCTATGTTCTTTAATACACATTTATATTTCTTCTCTTCCAATTCCGGCACAGTTGAAGGAGGCCAGTCCCTGAGCTTGTTCATATGGCAGTAACATGTCACAGATGTACTTTGGTGTGAGATCATGGAGAGACTTGTACACAGACTAAGGGTAATATTGAATCAGGCCAATGATTGTACATGTTAGGGTTTTACCAGCAGTACTCCCAGAGCAGTCCATTTAACAGCTTTTAGTTTTGGAAGTGTAATTACTCAGTGTTAGTCTTATATATATATATACATATATTATATATATACATTATATATATATATGAATAAATTCATGTTCAACATTTTCAATGTGAGGAGTTCGATCTTTTAACCTAAATACATTTCAAATTCAGCCATTTTCTGTTTCTTTCAAACAATCTTAAAAGGGCAGTTAAAGCCCCCTTTTCAAGGTGCTGATTCTGAACTGGTTCTGGACTGAGCTTCATCCTCCTATCTCATGTGGGGATGTGTGTCTTTTTCAGTGCTGTCAAAGCTGGCAGTGCCTTGTCTCTGTCCTCAGCCCAAATAAATGCACATGTCTTACCTTTGGCCGAGGAATCTAAAGCCACGGCCTCCAAAGCCCTGTTGAAGGCTCTACATGTACATTCAAACAAGGACACATGGACTTAAGACCCACTCTTTGTCAATGATTTTGACATACTGTTAAAAACTGTTAAATACGATGTATGTATGTGAGGAAATGAAAGAGAGACATTGTACTTTTATTATTGTATTCATGAAGGTTTTAAAGTGACTGTAGAAAAGCCCACAGGGACAGAATGTTGTAAAGTAGCAGTTGCCTTAAAGTCTGCATGCATAACATCAGTTAAATTTGGTAAATATTAGGGCTGCAACTAACGATTATTTGAATATTCGATCGATTATTTCTTTGATTAATCGATTAATCGGATAAAAAAGAAATATATATATATATATATATATTTTTTACATCCCTAAACAAAATAACATGCAAATGTAAGCTATGCAAATACTGGCTTTTTGAATAGTAAAGTGCACAAAAATAGTTATTTTTTTAGGGATGCACCGATATATATATGTAAGGTGAATTAAAGGACAGCCAGTCGGACGTCGACCAGCAAACCAAGATGTGTAAACATGCCCTCCGAGCATGACCCATCTTGACGCACATCTAAGAGACGGCCAGGTCAACCAGAGGACATCATCAGTCACCGTGACCATAAGTGTCAACCAAGGCCATAAACTGAGCCCCAGAACAAATATCTTTGTGCCTCTCTGCCTGGCAGAGATCAGAGATCACCCATCTGCTCTCAATCCCGGGCATTCCTGTCTCTGGACACTCTGAGACTCACCCGCGGCGTTCTGGCGCCCCCCAGCGGACATTGAACACCACCACACCCGGCACGGACATGGTGTAGACCAGCTCCGGACTCTGTATTATCCCAATACGTCTTTACCGTGCTCTACATGTGTGTATCATTGTCGAGTAATGAACTGCGGTGTGTGTTTGTACAATGTGTTATGCTCGTCTGTATTAATCCTGTGTGTTTCCCTTGTAAACTGCCTGTTGTGAGGGGGGGGGCTGTCGCACATGGATGACGTGAAGGACGCGCCCCTCCAGAAGTCAATATAAACACTCGCAATGCAACAGAACTTCCTCTTGTCTTCTCCTGAAATCACCATTTCAGCCTCCCTGTCCTTTTGCGTCTCGCGGCACGTGTCTCCTACTACGGGCCGCGCCTGCACGCATCGGGCCTTCTACTCCGCAACCCAGCCCTCTTCTCTGGCTCGGGACCTTATGAACTGTTCCATCACCAGCCTCTTTCCCTGGCTCTGGACTCTACGCACGCAACTCATTCCGGACTGGGCTGTATACGCGTGGATCAGCAGCTGGACCAGACTCGCTGGCTTCGTACCTCCCGCCTGCCCGGACAAAGAAACCACGTGGGCTGATTCCCCAACCCAAATCCTTTCTCCATCCTCTACGCTCCTACAAAGTAAGACTGTTCTCTGTTGGAGTGTGATTCAAATGATGTGCATAACAATATTTGCTTAATGTGACCAGAAATCCCCTTCGTTATATTTTCCATCTTTAATTTTTGTAGTCAATAAATTCACGTTAACTTTAACTCAATCATTTAAGCGTTGTGTTGTTAAATTTGGGTATCTCTGGCCGATATACGCATTCACTACCTTTTGATTATAAGACTGACTCGAGGAAAAGTTAGTTTGGATCTGTGCAGAAGTAACTGCTGGTGCCCTAAAAAATTAAAAGCAGATCCCCACTCGAATAGGACGGCCAGCCTCTGACTTGGAGACTAGCCGCACTATTCTTCTCTTACAATTTATAGCTTACTGTAATATTAATACCCTACATATATATATTATTCAGGGATGTCCTTTCATGGGTCCTTTGGAGACTTTACGGAGCTGTCAAATAACTTTAGCGGTGTCTACTGTCTAAATCATTGATCTAATTCCCAAGTGATTCAGATAAGAGGAAAGCGACTAAGCATTGCTACACCTAGCGAGATGAGACCGCATAGTGTGTGTGTGTGTGAGCGAGCGGAGGAGCAGACGTGTGTGTGTGTGAGCGAGCGGAGGAGCAGAGGAGCAGACATGTGTGCGCTGCTAATGCCACAGTGAATTAGAATTAATCAGAAGTCACCATCTTTGTGCATTTATATAAAAAGTCTGAACACAGCTGTACAAGAATGTGCCCAACTCATGTGAGCTCCACGCAGATCCATGGCTCCGCGACGTAGTGGGTGACGCATTAATCGCGCGACACAACAGATCGATAATGAAATTTGTTGCCAACACTTTAAATTATCGATTTTTATCGATTTTATCGATTCGTTGTTGCAGCCCTAGTAAATATGTCTGACCGCATGGTCCATGTCAAACAAAAAACAAATAAAATGAATGATAAAATAAAATGAATGAAAGAAAACAGAAAAATACAATATATTAAAAAAATGAATAAAATGAAAATACTTTAGTAACGTAGAGGGAACCATAGATTGGAGACCAGAGGATTTGAACTCTGCTGATTGCAGACAATGTTGTCCTATTGGCTCCAAACAAACCAGGACTTTCAACATGCACTGGAAAGTCAAGTGTGAAGCGGATGAGATGAAGTACAGAACCTCCAAATATGAGGCCATGGTGCTCGATCAGAAAAAGGTGCCTCTCCAGGTGCAGAGGTCCTTCCTCCAGTGGAGTGGAGTAGTATCTCGGGGTCTTGTTCACGAGTGAGCCTCTTGTAAAAACCTCTGGTCACGAGTTTTGGGTCATGACCGAAAGGACAAGATCTCAGATAAAAGTGGGCGAAATGAGTTTCCTCTGAGTCCCTCCCTTAGAAAGAGGGTGAGGCGCTCAGTCACTCTACAGGAGCTCAGAGTAGAGCCGCTGCTTCTACAAGTCAAGAGGAGCCAATTGAGGCGACTCGGGCATCTGTTTCAGATGCCTCCTGGACGCCTCCCTGAGGAGGTGTTCAGAGCAAGGCCCACTGAGAGGAGACCCAGGACACGCTGTATGGACTATGTCTCTCAGCTGCCCTCGGGATTCCCCCAGATGAGCTGGAGGAAGTGTGTGTGGATCGGGAAGTCCGGGCGTCTGTGTTTAGACAGTTGCCCTCGCAACCCAGAAACGGATAGAGCAGACTCTTTGGAAGGAGGAGGGATCACAGCACCAACTCTGTAGATGGCACTCCACCTCCTCTCCTGCTGATCCTCCTCAGCTCTAGAGCAGGGGCGGCCAAACGTTCAATCTGCGGCTAAAACTATACTGGTGGGCACAAGGCCAAAGATAATTATGTGTTGTACCGAAAGGAATGACTAAACTGTCTTTAAAGATTGTCAGACTGGTTTTGACCAATATCCTCACCCCTTCATAGGCCATATTAAACCCTCAGAGGGACCAATGTGGCTCACGTGCCCCAGCTTGGGCATCCCTGCTCTAGAGTGAACACAAGGCCAGGCGTACTATGCAGGAAACCACACTAGAGTCAGCTTAAACTCTTCTTTATCCATTCTCAAATATAATCAAGTCACTGTGTCATTTTACAGAGTGGGGTTTTCTGTCAAAGTGGATCTGTGTCTAATACGTTCCTACAGTACATACTATTCCTGTCCTTTGATTTCAAAAAGCACATCACAGCAGTGGGTATCGCACCGGCAACCATCAATAAATCAATCAACAAACTTTATTTCCATAAAGTTCAAAGGGCTGGTTATTGAGTGACTCCCCACAGGAGAAAGCAAGGAGTACTATGGAGGACAGAGTGAAACCTCTGCTCACATGAGCAGAGGTTTCACTCTGTCCTCCATAGTGAAACCTCTGCTCACATGAGGATCATCTGTGGACTTACTGCTCATGCTCAATGTGCTTCTGCTCTGGAGACTTCTTTGCTTTCTCCTCTCCTCTTTTGAAACAAACTATTACTGATCCTAGAACAAGGGTCTTAAACCTATAGTGTGGAGCGACCAGTGGCTCTCCAGGTCTTTCAAAGTGTCCTCTGAAAGGGTTCATCTGTGTCTTTCATCACTGAAACTATATTCAGTATTCATCCTTTTGTGTTCTGATGAATAATTACATGGTTTATGTTGGATACACATCATTGTCAAAAGGCTGAAAACCCTTGTGCTAGGTGAATCTTTTTTTAGTTTTTGTTTTGTGTTTAATGGAAACATTTTGCCCAATAAATAAATCAAGAAAGAAATAAATGTCCAGAGGAGAAATGGGCGGCTGATGGTGGAGCGTGTGTCCCTGTGAAGCACTTTGTGACCTCCTCTGCACATGTGTAACAGTGCTGTAGAAATAGGCGTGGCCTTCTCTCCTCCTCTTCCTCCAGGGGCTGTTGTCTCCAGTCTCAGGCTGAGCTTCAGTCAGAGTCGGAGTCTTGGAGCCGGGGGGGCGGCTGGCCGAAGCCTCCGGACGTCCCAGCAGAGGCGGAGGGGGTGGGCTCCTCCTCGATGTCCTCAGAGTTGGAGAAGCGTGGCCTTTTGGAGATGGGCTCTTCCTCTTCCTCTTCATGCCTATGGCGCCTGGACCCCCCTGGACGAGGCTCCTCTTCAAAGACGGGAGAGGGCGCAGGCGGAGGGATTGGTACTCGCTCCTTGCGGTGGAGGAACCTCCACAGCTCGAGCAGGTTGGTCCCAAGGAGGCAGCGCGCTGGAGGAAGAGGCGGGTCTTCCTCTTCACTGTCCGTGTCAAAAGGGTCACTCTCTGTGTCCTCGTCCTCGTCTTCCTCTTCGCTGACTGTCTCCCATGAGAGACTGTCGTTGCCAGAGTCTGCTTCATCCTCTTCATCAGAAGCCTCGTCCTCTTCATCTGAAGCCTCGTCCAAGCCTCGCCCACGGATGACAAAACCCCTACCTACCTGCAACTCACCTGCGTCCTCCTCGTCTGACGAGAAGTCAGGGTCCTCCAGAGCGTCCGGGGGGTCCAGGGGGTCCGGAACCTCTGAAACATATTGACAACATCAACTTCTTCACACACTTAAGTGTTCTTGCTTTGTCAAATTCACAAGTCAAACACAGTCAAAAATGTTTGTCTTCATCATGAAGACAAAATAGCTGGAAAGTACCAGAGGCGCCTAGATAAGAAGGACATTTTTATATAGCGCTTTTTTGGACACTCAAAGACGCTTCACATGTGTCATTCTTTCACTTCATACACGGTGGTGATAAACTACTACTGTAGCCACAGCTGCCCTGGGGCACACTGACAGAAGCGAGGCAACCAGTACGTGCCACCGGCCCCTCCGACCACCACCAACCCTTCACACACACCAGACTCATTCTAGGCAATGGGGGTGAAGTGTCTTGCCTAAGGACACAACAACAGCAGACAGTGGGAGTCGATGGTGAAAGTCTTGAGGTGGGCTCGAACCCACGACCTTCTGGCTCAAAGGCTAACGCTCTACCAACTGATCTACTGTCGCCAAAAAGTATTTGAGTGGACTATTATCGTACATTATGGTACATTATCTAGGCTTAGGCCTCGTCCCAATTCTCACCCTTGCCCTTAAAAAGCACACTTGCCCTAGATTTTACGCGTGCCCGTGGGAGTGGAAGGGCTCTTCTCCCAATACTTAGGGAGAAGAGGCGAGGGCCTTCACACCCCTAAAAACCACCCTTGAGCGCAAGTGAGGTCTGGAACTCGCGAGCAAGCGAGGGTGATCCCATCAGTGTTAATTTCGTTGACGAAATATTATCGTCATATTTTTCGTCACGAATATATTTTTGGGGACAAAAACAAAACGAAAACTAAAATAGCAATCATTCATTTTGACTAAGACGATGACTAAATTGATCCACGTTTTAGTCAACAAATAAAAGACGAGACAAAAATCAGACAATGACGAAATCAAATCAGAAGAAGGGTTAGATAAGGCAAATGAGAAAACAACCAATCGACTGGCCGGACTAGATACGCGGAGGACCAATGAGGGCTTGCCTTATTAACCAAGCACCGGTGGCGGCAGCTCGAAGCTACTGCTAACGCTATTAAGCACTCTTGGAAGCTTGTGAATGAAAAGACCAAGAACATGTCCAGAGCTGGGAGAAAGAGAAGAGAAGATCTGTGGGCCTTTTTTACCTTCATCGGAGACGAAAACAAGACCAAATGTAAAGCATGCGGAGCGGCTATTTGTGGCAAAAACACGACAAATTTGAAGAGACATACAGAATACCCACTCCGACATTTTCTCCAAGGTACATTTCTTTGCTTAGACTTTATTTCATTGTGTCAAATTACATTATATAAAAACAAGATTGCACCAATGTACGTGTGCGTTCATGTGACACGAACATAAAAGTAGCCTAAAGTAAAGTAATGTAATTGAGCTACTCGTGTCACGTTTGTCATCGTATTCTATATTTGTACAAAATGTCCCCATTTATACATAAAAATGTCATGAGCAACATTATATTTGAATACAAATGTGAGTTAGTTTTACACGCTAATTTAGCAATGCCGTGACTATTTTATCATCAAGGATATATATATATATATATATATATATATATATATTAATTACACGTACGTATGTTATGTAACGATTTCCTTTTTATGCCACAGTTGCTGAAGTCTACTGATGAAGGTGGACAACCAAGTGCAAAAAGAGCAAAAGCATCCCATCAAAACATTGCAGAGGCAATATTAAGTACTACAAAGTACAAAAGTGATGCAAAAGATCAACAGATAAAAGAGGAGGCTATTGCTAAATGGATAGGACGTACAGGGTTACCAGTCACAACAGTAGAAGATGAGGACTTCATTCTCCTGATGGAAACATTTGATAAGAAGCTGACTGTGCCAAAGAAAACAAAAATAAGCAATCTGATTGAGAAACACTATGAAGATGAAGTAAATAAATTTAAGAAAAGACTGTCTGGTGTGCGGAAGGTATCAATTGGGATTGACCTATGGACTAAAAAGGGACTGACTGCATCATTTCTTGCGATAAGTTGCTGCTATTTTTGTGTGGAACAAAATAAACCAGAACACGTACTGCTAGCTCTTGAGCAAGTTGCCCATCCACATACTGCCCAGTCCATTAAGGCCTGTGTGGATAAGTGCATGCAGGAATGGGACATTTCAAATGAGAAAATCCTTTTTGTAGTAACGGACAATGGAAGCAATATGGTGGCAGCATTTAAACACAATAGTCTAGTAGAAGAGGAGACCAGCTCCGATGATCAAGATGAGTGCCCCATGGTTGAAAGTGACACTGAGGACAAGATGGAAGACAATCGGTGAGCCACTTAAGCATTTATCTTATTAATAATCAAATTTCTAACGTTTATTTACTCTTCTGTTTTTAGGTACCAAAGCATGGACATAAATGTGGATCGGATACCATGTGTAGTGCACACACTGCAGCTTGTGGTTCACATTATAAACAAGGAGGCGAGTGTAAAGAGACTTCTTGGAAAAACAAGATCGATTGTGAAGCTCTTTCGCAAGTCATCAGTTGCAACACAGAAAATGTTAGAGGAGTGTGGTCTAATTGTTGTGAATGATTGTCCCACACGCTGGTCAAGCACTTTTAACATGATAGCCAGACTCCTCGAAGTTAAAGATTATTTTTGCCAAATAGCGCATGAGATGGGGTGGGACAGCTTGCTTTCTAGTGAGTGGCAAAAGCTCAAGTCGTTGCATGAACTTCTGTTGCCTTTTGCTGAACACACACAAACTCTTCAGAGTGACACTATGTCTATGTCACTTATACTCCCTGCTCTTTTAGATTTGCTCAGCCACCTTACGGATTTTGAACAAAATACAAATCTGAGAGACATTTCAGCTCTTGCACAGAAAATGAAAGGGAGTGTGAACCAGCGTTTTGCTTGGGTGTTGGATCCATCAGATGATAAGTTTTCCCCACTTGCAGCAGCTGCTTGCTTTCTCAACCCTACTGTGTGCGAGACCCTTCTTCAACTTGATGTAGCTGATGACAGTATTCAGGAACTACTTAAGCAGGCAGAGGTGTATGTAGTCAATTACACTCAGAGACATGGGGAGGACGATGATTTGGAAGCTGTGAATGAACGAGAGCCTGACCTAGCACAAGACCCAGCGCCACCATCCTCATCATTAAAGCAACCAGTCTTTAGATTTCTGTCCAAATGCCGTACAAAGCCTAAACCAAAGTTCTCCACACGTAGCACTAGACAGCAGATAACCAAGTATAAGGAAGAGCTCTCACAGCCCATAACTTGTGAAACAGGAATTGACTTTTGGTTAGGAAAATGTGACTCCTTTTATCACAGTTTGAAACCAATAGCATTAGACCTATTGGCAATGCCAGCTTCTCAAGCTTTTGCAGAAAGGGTTTTCATTGTCACAGGTGACCTAACTAGGGGAAAACGTAACCGAGAAAAAGTCACATTAGGACGAAGTGCATTCCTCAAAATGAATCGAAGTAAATAACTGATCGTTTTTTATTTTTATTTTTTCCAGCCTTGCTGTAGCGAGAAGTATTGTCAATGCACTTTATTTGAATTCAAATAGTTTACTGTTTAGCTGGAAGCTTTATTTTGAGTGATTACAGCCTCATTTGTTGCAATGTTGTAATTTCTAAATGCACTTTACTTGAAGAGTTTACATTTATTATAGGTGCACAATGTTTATGGTTAAAGCACTTGATTCAAACTTTCAAAGATGTTTACATTTCTTGTTCAGACACACTTCAGTGTGGCTTTTTATTGGAGAAACTCTTCTTTCAATAAAAGCATGTGTTGCAATAATAAAGAGTCAAATGTTTATATTTCATATTAAATTACAGTTCCAAGTAGGTTTAGCTTCATTTTCCACATAGATTGAAATGTATTGTTTCAGAAAATAAGTTGTGTTTTTTAGTCGACTAAAATTGCTTCATATTTTAGTCGACTAAAATTGGACTAAAACTAAATTAAATCAGAAGACTAAAATTGTGACTAAAACTAAAATTAATTTTAGTCAACAGACTAAGACTAAAACTAAATTACAATTTCTTGTCAAAATTAACACTGGATCCCATGATGCATTACAATAGCTGTTGGTAAAGCAGCAGTCGGGCAAAGCCACGCCACAATGAAAGAAAACAACATGAAACACCCGCGCACAAGTTTGTGCGGAACATGAGCAAGCTCCAAAGCGTGTGCGAGTCATTCAGAGTTTTTAAAGCATGTGTTGGTGCCGTGTGCTGTCGCGTTCGCTCCCGAAGCGGCTGCAGCGAGTGGCGTTCACTGAGGCTTCAGAGACGTGGTGCACGTTATTATTATAGAGCCATGTTGTAGTTCAGAGCATCGCTTTGACACAGTTTGCTTTGTGATTCGCGGGACCGCGGCTGTACCCGTCTGTCTCTGTGTGGTACATGTGTGTCTGGCTCTGTGTGTGTACATATGCGTGTCTGTGTGCGTGTGTGTGCGTCTGTCTCTGAGTGTGTGATGTGCATCAGTTCTGTACCTAATTATAGCAAATCTTCATATGAAATAGAATCAAAAACGTCTCATTTTAGTAAATACTGTGTTTCATAAAGTCATAGCTGTGTCAGATCTTATCTGTGGTGAAATCACACCTCCCCACTGGGAAGGCACTTTGCTGGTGAGGGTACTCACACCTAAGGGCAAGGGTGAGAATTGGGACGGGGCCTTAGTGTAGTATTAGCACTACAGAGCATCTGACAGTATACAGGCACCACCATCAATGAGGAACACTCAGATAAACCTGTGTACAGCATCTCCATCAACATCTAATGCGCCTCCATGTTTAGCTACATGTCAACTATCTGTGACTGTGCTCATGAACCTGTAAGACGCTGATGCATGTTGACGCCCACAAACACAACTTTACAGCCTTCCTGATCAACTTGTGCCATTATCAGCAGCTGTTTTTACAGGTTACCAAACCAAAAGAGAAAAATCCAGCTTCTGTAATGAAGCACTTTCATACAGTAGCTCAGCGCGCATGCTAACCCTAATGGGGGTCGGCCCGATGTTCCCCGGGTCCGATGTTCCCCGGGTCCGGTGTTCCCCGGGTCCGGAGTTCCCCGGGTCCGGAGTTCCCCGGGGCGGGGAACACCGGACCCGGGGAACATCGGACCTTCCAAACGCCGGAGGGCCCGGTGTTCCCCGACTGCGGGCCTCGCTCATAGACATGTTATTGCTGCGCGCGGATAATGGAGCAACAAGCGGCTTTCGCTCATAGGGCTACTGAATACTTTATATTATAAGCCTTGTAGATCTCGCATTGGTAGCCAACTACATTTTTACAACCTACCACCTCAGAATAAGAACGTGTTGCAGATAAGAAAAGTAAAATTAGCTCCACCACCTTTTCTTTTTGGAAACATATCTCCCTCCGTTCATCCTCGCAACAGTATTGGCGCCAGGTTTGCAATTTTGGGTAGGCCTGCAGATTAGTAAGTAGGCCAAATTCGCTTGAAAACTACAAGGGCTAACTGGAATTGGGGTTTCAATGAATATGGTTCAAACGCACACACGCACGCACACGCACTCACGCGCGCACATACACACAAGCTCATTTATGAAACTTGCGTTGAAAAAGATGTACATTTTGGGTGTATATTCCATTTACGCAATTTGCCAAAATGTTTTGATACATTAGAAAAATCCTTCTTGAATTGTAGAAGTGAATAAATATAGATTGATTGAATGAATTAATTAATTCATATATATTATGCAGCGGTGGCTCTGAATGAAGCGTCTGCAGCGTCTTGGACGCAGCCTGTCTCGGGGTAGAAGTGCGCATTGAGGCGCTGTACACTTCAGAGAGCGTTTGCGGTCCAGATTTCACAAAGAAACTCTGGAGCCAAAACTTCTGCACATGTGGCGCGACCTCTCACGGCACTCGCTGCGCACTCTGGACAGGGCAGTGAGACGTTTGAGTGAGCAATACCATCGATGCGTTATTGGGGTGTGTGTCTGTGTGAGGCTTACACAAATCTAATGAAATAACACATTGCTTTACCAGATGTGAATGAGGAATACAAATAGCCGTGCGTAATTACGCAGCGCAGAGCCTGCCACAGCAATAGATGGGTCACACATCCCTGTTGCGTACAGGTATGTGTATTTATATAGAGCCTTTGACTGTCCAGGATCACAAAGCGCTTCACATTTTAAAAACATACAGATCAAAATAATACACACACAAGTCAGATTTAATAGAGGGTCCTCATCATGAGCTGTGATTTATTCGAAGTTTGCGTGTTTCCATTAGACTTTTTCTGATGCGCAAATTCAAATTTTGAAACATGATGCTCAATGAAAACACAGCATATAATTTTGCCAGAGGGAATATGTTTATTGTTGTACATATCTTGAATTTCATGCGTATGTTTTGGCGTGTTGTGCCGAAGGTTGAGTTCAGCGTATAGATTTACACCACCTCCAGACCTGGCGTTTATTTTTTGCGTATTGTACGCTCACGTCCAGATTGATAAATGCGGAAAAGTGTAATATTTTGCGTACGCCTCATTTACCCTGATTTGGCCGTACGCAGGTTTCATACATGAGGCCCACATGAGGCCCACAGTGAGGCCTACAGTGAGGCCCACAGTGTGTCTCACACAGGCCTAGAGTTTACCTCATCAGTGCGAGGCCAGCCTGGCCTGACCGCGCTCTCCTCCTCTGGGACCTACGGGCCCGGGCCTCTGGCTCCTCTACCTCACAAAGTTCACGCTGAACTTTCTTAAAATTAAAATGAAAAAGGCTGCTCTGTTGTGAATGCTTTGAGAGCGTTGTCAATCTTTAAGACGAGGAATAGCTGGTTGTTCTCGCTTCACGCTGTGTAATATGATATTGGACAAAATTGTTCAGCCAAAACAGGACTATATTTGAAGCAACGTAGGAACGTGATGACGCTCAGGGGGTTATATTATTATTATTATTCCCCCCACTGTAGGAGCCAATACACTTTTCAATATTTTTGAATTCTGAGCGTTTCCAATTGTATTTAAAAATGGGAAACCTAATTAAACAATCATGAATTGAGCTTTTCCGATCTTATTTTACACTGATTCCTTTGATCATTTTTTTCTTAAAGCTCAAGTTGTAAAAATGCTATGTTTGAATTGGTTATTTACATTTTAACTGTGAGTGACACGTAAGGCGGGACAACAATGCACAATGACGCACGCGTTCTGAATAGAATAATATGTATTAATATCTCTAAAACTAAAAGAGCATATTCAAGTTTTACAACAAAAACGACGTCATATGCGTGTCCCATTATGCGTAAAAGCACAGTGCCCTCAGCAAAACCACGTATTTGGAAAAACTATAGGCTAACAGATGTAGTAGCTCTAGTTTCAATCGTCCTCATTTTATTCAGTCAGACTTGTCAAATATAGATGCCCATGGGAGAGTGAGCAAGGGGAGATAACATGCCCATAACATGCCCAAAAATATCCTGCATAGACTCAAGCTGCGATCAGCTGAAATATGAGCACACAAAGAGCGAGAGGGAAAAAGAAAAGTAAATAGGCTTAGGCTAGTTAGTATTTTTTCTCTCACAAAAGTTGGCACGGATCATATGCCATCTTTCGTGGAAGAGGAAACATCAAACATCAAAGGGCGCACGCGGGGAACAGCGGGACTAGTCTCGTTGTTGAAGTCCCGATGTTCCCCCACTTCTATTGGCGGGGGAACATCGGACCCGGGGAACATCGGGACTTTTTAATACGCGAAGTACCGATGTTCCCCGGGTCCGATGTTCCCCCGCCTATAGAAGTGGGGGAACATCGGACCCGGGGAACATCGGACCCGGGGAACATCGGTGACTACATATAAAAAAAAGGACTGCCACCCCCCCGACCCAGAAATGGATTAAGGGGAAGAAAATGGATGGATGGATGGACATATAAAAAAAACAAATCCTTAGTCAAAAATGAAACTGAATAAATAGGTGGAACTCTTTGGCGGGTTAAGGACTTAATGCATTCTTATTAGTAATACAAAATATATAAAAAAGAGAAATACAGTAACATACATTATTTATGAATGTTACAGTAAAGACCAATTTCTGTAAAAGGAAATAAAACAAGAAAAACATGTATTCATTAAAAAAACTCACAAATCAAAGTCTGTAGCAGTTTGATATGGTCATCATCATTTATATTGTCTGAGAGTTTTGTGCAGGTTTGTGGCTTCAGTAAAAGCTATTGTTCGTTTACAAAGCTGGTCTGGATATTTGTTGACGGTCCCTAAGTCCTTTTCTCGGCGCTTGCAGTGCATTGGATTCAGAGGATTTCTCTGCATTAAAACAGCGCATTGAATTTGTATAATCAACGTAGAGATGATTATTTTAGCACAATTACTTTTGTTTAACAAAGCAGCTTTCATGAGCTATTGACCACGGAAGTCCGAATCTGGGAAAATGCCGCTACTTTACCAAATTTCTGCCGTGATGATGCTGCGGGCACGGCCCACGCTGGCGATTGTCAACATTAAACCAACATCTGTGATCAAGCCTACGCCCCTTTGACACTGATTGGCCGAAAGGTAGATGCTTAAACTGTGATCATTACTGTGTGTGTGCGTGTGTCGCGCGTGTGACATGCAGTGAGTGAGTGATGCATTTAAGGTGGCTCCAAAAATACGGGACAAAAGCCGTCCCGTATCAGTTCAATACGGGACGCACATAGTTTTTCTATAATACGGGACAATTCCGTATTTCAAGGGACGGTTGGCAACCCTACACACAACTGTTTACGTAGCATCATGTGGTTTATTGGATGAATGTTTTATTATCATTTCAGTGATTACCTCCAGGGAACAGGGGCAGAGAGTCCGGGGCGTGGGAGGGAGCCATCCTTCACAAGGTGTTGTTGGGAGAAGTTTTCAGACCTAGAAAAGTGTCCACAAACTGGTTTCGCACAGTGTATTAGTGCCTCAGTGTTAATTCCACCGCTTTATCCTCAAACGCAAATGAGACGAAGAGAGTTAACAGTTCCACACAAGCGTCAGAGACCAACAGCAAGTGAAGTGAGCAAGCAGAAGTTTGAATATATACAACTTGCGTCTCCATGACAACGATATGTAATAGGTTATTCACAATGTTATTTTAAAAATAATACGTTCAGAATAAATAATAATTTACATAACACTAATGCACAATATAAATACAGTTTTAAAAGTTTGTTACAATGTTTCATGATTATTCATATTTTAGCAATAATTATCATTTGTTAGATCTGCTAGTAGGCCTTGGACTCTAGACCGACTGGTCATGCCTGCTTGCGCCACAAGAGGGATTATCCGCTGTTCATCTTCATTGCATTAAAGTCACGCATGAGGAAAACAAGTAAATCATTCGTGATCATTTTCTCCCTGTTTCATGTAAAGAGCACAGAATTGTTATTAATGTGTCTGTGTGTACTTTGTGAGGCGTTTTCCTGTTCAAAGATGTGTTTTAGAAGCTTGTGATTCGTTTCTGTGCGTTTGAACTTAGAGACGTTTTGCCTAAGCGTTCTTCAGCGCTCCGCCATTTTGTGCCGCATTTCCTTTGTTTTGAGAAGAGTGAAAATGTAAATGCTGTTATTCTTGACTCGATTGCATTAAAGTCACGCATGAGGAAAACATGTGAATCACTCTCGTGAACTTTTTCTCCCTGTTTCAGAGGTGCAACAGATACACCCACAGGTTATTAAATGTGATTATTGAATAAATAGATAAAGGTTTTGGTTTTAAGCCATTGATCCCCGAAGTGGGCTTTGGGGCGCCCTCTATAGGCCACAATGTGTGTTGAGGAAACAAGAATACAATACAAGTACATAAAAAATTAGAAAATAAAACAATGTCACGAGTATCACATACTGATTCATCAACTTGTAGTTTAAAATGCCATCACTAGCAAAGAGCAACTTTTGAGTAATTTGTTTCCGACCAGTGGGGGCGGATCCTGACTCAAAAGGGTCCATGAGCACGTCGCTTGTGAATCTGACTCCTGGCCGGTGGTGGTGTACCCGGAAAAAGAATTATCCATTGAATTCTTACAATATATTTTTTCAAATCGGCTTTACAGAATGGTTCAAAAGTTGCTCTAGGCTCAATGCTCTGTTCCAGGGGCCGTATTCCTAAAGATTCTTAGTGCTAAAAGTTGCTCCTAGTGGCCAAATTCTAAGAATTTTCTTAGAATGTTGACCTACTCTTAGAATTTCCCCTAAAAGTAAGGAGTAGATCCTAGTTAAGAAAAAAGCTATTCCGAAAGAATCCTAGTTCTTAGGAGTGCTCCTGAGGTGAGATCTCTTAAGAGTGGAGAGGTGGACTTTTAGCAACTTAAAAGTTCCCTAAGAGGACCAAATGGTGGACTGTAGAGGCAGGAGAAATATTCGATTCACTGGATGACAGTGAATCAGTGAAACGCTGCAGATTGAGTCGTGCAAGAATCATGTTTGTAGTAGTAGTAATCTTTATTTATATACCGCCTTTTCACTGCACATCGGAGTCTCAAAGCGGTTTACAATTGTGATTTTGTGTGGGGGTGCCAGTACAGGAGGCACATGCCAGACCTATTGTACATATTTTTAGTGGTAGGGGAAACCGGAGCACCCGGAGGAAACCTACGCAGACACGGGGAGAACATGCAAACTCCACTCAGAAAGGCCCTGGTCCAACCGGCATAGGAGGTATGCATAACACCAGCCTGTCCGGGTTCGAGGAGAATAGGCAACGCTCTTTCCCAAGCCTCATCCGAAAGACTCGTTGTCCTCAGGAAGGACGAGCCGCCAAAGAGGTACTCCCCGTCGGGGAATCGAACCCCGGTCTTCCGCGTGACAGGCGGAGATACTGTCCACTATACTAACGAGGAGCAGATGACTAGCAATCAGCACTGATCAAGACGAAAAGTGGAGGATTTTTGTTGGTCCTCGGCTCAAAGCTTAGCTCAAGCATGAAGGGTGCTCATGAGTGTCATGCACAACCCTGTAACGCCGTGCTGAAGCAATAAAGCACTCGGGCTTGCTGAAAAAGCATTAAGCGGCTCGGGCTGTCCCATAAAACTCCCAATCATTTTATTGTTCGTTCGCTCGCTCGATCGATCGATCTATCTTTGACTGAGGATAAGAGCAAGCTACACTTTCTCACTATCACAAGTATGAGGCGCAGCACAAGACTGAAGTATTTAGCACTAAAGCGCAGAGTAGTCTTTAGCATTAAAGCGGGTTTATGATGGTCGGACAGGGAAAAGCCAGTGTTTCTGCTCGGTTTCGAACCGAGGACCTTTCGCGTGTGAGGCGAACGTGATGACCACTACACTACAGAAACCATCGACGGGCAAAGCATTTGTGCTTTTCTGCAGCTCAAAGTATAGCCCAAGAATAAAGTGCGCCTGTAAATGAAATCCCTGCATCACCAGAAACGCAAGCTCCAGTCTTGAGGTGCGCAATTCAGGAACTGCGCTCGGAACAACACTGAAGCTTTCGAAACACAGTCAGATACACTCACTGTTTCTGCTCGGTTTCGAACCGAGGACCTTTCGCGTGTAAGGCGAACGTGATGACCACTACACTACAGAAACTACGAGCAGGCAAAGAATTCGTACTGATCCCCAGCTCAAAGCATAGCCGATGAATAAAGGGTGCCCATAAAGTGACGTTCACATCCCCAGACGGACGCTTTAAAGCACTGGAGCTTGACGGAACTGCAAGCTCCAGTCTTGAGTTGCGCAATAACACTGAAGCCTTCGAACCATGGTTTTGCCATCAGATACACTCCATGTTTCTGCTCGGTTTCGAACCGAGGACCTTTCGCGTGTTAGGCGAATGTGATGACCACTACACTACAGAAACGACATGCGAAGGAAGAATCAGTGCTGGTCGGCCGCTCTTCTTGACCACTAGACCCCGCATAGGAGGTATGCATAACACCAGCCTGTCCGGGTTCGAGGAGAATAGGCAACGCTCTTTCCCAAGCCTCATCCGAATGACTCGTTGTCCTCAGGAAGGACGAGCCGCCAAAGAGGTACTCCCCGTCGGGGAATCGAACATGACAGGCGCGAGATACTGTCCACTATACTAACGAGGAGCAGATGACTAGCAATCAGCACTGATCAATACGATAAGTGGAGGATTTTTGTTGGTCCTCGGCTCAAAGTTTAGCTCAAGCATGAAGGGTGCTCATGAGTGTCATGCACAACCCTGTAACGCCGTGCTGAAGCAATAAAGCACTCGGGCTTGCTGAAAAAGCATTAAGCGGCTCGGGCTGTCCCATAAAACTCCCAATCATTTTATTGTTCGTTCGCTTGCTCGATCGATCGATCTATCTTTGACTAAGGATAAGAGCAAGCTACACTTTCTCACTATCATAAGTATGAGGCGCAGCACAAGACTGAAGTATTTAGCACTAAAGCGCAGAGTAGTCTTTAGCATTAAAGCGGGTTTATGATGGTCGGACAGGGAAAAGCCAGTGTTTCTGCTCGGTTTCGAACCAAGGACCTTTCGCGTGTGAGGCGAACGTGATGACCACTACACTACAGAAACCATAGACGGGCAAAGAATTTGTGCTTTTCTGCAGCTCAAAGTATAGCCCAAGAATAAAGTGCGCCTGTAAATGTAATCCCTGCATCACCAGAAATGCAAGCTCCAGTCTTGAGGTGCGCAATTCAGGAACTCTGAAGCCTTCGAACCATGGTTTTGCCATCAGATACACTCAATGTTTCTGCTCGGTTTCGAACCGAGGACCTTTCGCGTGTTAGGCGAACGTGATGACCACTACACTACAGAAACTACGAGCAGGCAAAGAATTTGTGCTGATCCCCAGCTCAAAGCATAGCCTATGAATAAAGGGTGCCCATAAAGTGACGTTCACATCCCCAGACGGACGCTTTAAAGCACTGGAGCTTGACGGAACTGCAAGCTTCAGTCTTGAGTTGCGCAATAACACTGAAGCCTTCGAACCATGGTTTTGCCATCAGATACACTCCATGTTTCTGCTCGGTTTCGAACCGAGGACCTTTCGCGTGTTAGGCGAACGTGATGACCACTACACTACAGAAACGACATGCAAAGGAAGAATCAGTGCTGGTCGGCCGCTCTTCTTGACCACTAGACCCCGCATAGGAGGTATGCATAACACCAGCCTGTCCGGGTTCGAGGAGAATGACAATCAGCACTGATCAAGACGAAAAGTGGAGGATTTTTGTTGGTCCTTGGCTCAAAGCTTAGCTCAAGCATGAAGGGTGCTCATGAGTGTCATGCACAACCCTGTAACGCCGTGCTGAAGCAATAAAGCACTCGGGCTTGCTGAAAAAGCATTAAGCGGCTCGGGCTGTCCCATAAAACTCCCAATCATTTTATTGTTCGTTCGCTCGCTCGATCGATCGATCTATCTTTGACTAAGGATAAGAGCAAGCTACACTTTCTCACTATCACAAGTATGAGGCGCAGCACAAGACTGAAGTATTTAGCACTAAAGCGCAGAGTAGTCTTTAGCATTAAAGCGGGTTTATGATGGTCGGACAGGGAAAAGCCAGTGTTTCTGCTCGGTTTCGAACCGAGGACCTTTCGCGTGTGAGGCGAACGTGATGACCACTACACTACAGAAACCATAGACGGGCAAAGCATTTGTGCTTTTCTGCAGCTCAAAGTATAGCCCAAGAATAAAGCGCGCCTGTAAATGAAATCCCTGCATCACCAGAAACGCAAGCTCCAGTCTTGAGGTGCGCAATTCAGGAACTGCGCTCGGAACAACACTGAAGCTTTCGAAACACAGTCAGATACACTCACTGTTTCTGCTCGGTTTCGAACCGAGGACCTTTCGCGTGTAAGGCGAACGTGATGACCACTACACTACAGAAACTACGAGCAGGCAAAGAATTCGTGCTGATCCCCAGCTCAAAGCATAGCCGATGAATAAAGGGTGCCCATAAAGTGACGTTCACATCCCTAGACGGACGCTTTAAAGCACTGGAGCTTGACGGAACTGCAAGCTCCAGTCTTGAGTTGCGCAATAACACTGAAGCCTTCGAACCATGGTTTTGCCATCAGATACACTCCATGTTTCTGCTCGGTTTCGAACCGAGGACCTTTCGCGTGTTAGGCGAATGTGATGACCACTACACTACAGAAACGACATGCGAAGGAAGAATCAGTGCTGGTCGGCCGCTCTTCTTGACCACTAGACCCCGCATAGGAGGTATGCATAACACCAGCCTGTCCGGGTTCGAGGAGAATAGGCAACGCTCTTTCCCAAGCCTCATCCGAAAGACTCGTTGTCCTCAGGAAGGACGAGCCGCCAAAGAGGTCCTCCCCGTCGGGGAATCGAACCCCGGTCTTCCGCTTGACAGGCGGAGATACTGTCCACTATACTAACGAGGAGCAGATGACTAGCAATCAGCACTGATCAAGACGAAAAGTGGAGGATTTTTGTTGGTCCTCGGCTCAAAGCTTAGCTCAAGCATGAAGGGTGCTCATGAGTGTCATGCACAAACCCTGTAACGCCGTGCTGAAGCAATAAAGCACTCGGGCTTGCTGAAAAAGCATTAAGCGGCTCGGGCTGTCCCATAAAACTCCCAATCATTTTATTGTTCGTTCGCTCGCTCGATCGATCTATCTTTGACTAAGGATAAGAGCAAGCTACACTTTCTCACTATCACAAGTATGAGGCGCAGCACAAGACTGAAGTGTTTAGCACTAAAGCGCAGAGTAGTCTTTAGCATTAAAGCGGGTTTATGATGGTCGGACAGGGAAAAGCCAGTGTTTCTGCTCGGTTTCGAACCGAGGACCTTTCGCGTGTGAGGCGAACGTGATGACCACTACACTACAGAAACCATCGACGGGCAAAGCATTTGTGCTTTTCTGCAGCTCAAAGTATAGCCCAAGAATAAAGTGCGCCTGTAAATGAAATCCCTGCATCACCAGAAACGCAAGCTCCAGTCTTGAGGTGCGCAATTCAGGAACTGCGCTCGGAACAACACTGAAGCTTTCGAAACACAGTCAGATACACTCACTGTTTCTGCTCGGTTTCGAACCGAGGACCTTTCGCGTGTAAGGCGAACGTGATGACCACTACACTACAGAAACTACGAGCAGGCAAAGAATTCGTACTGATCCCCAGCTCAAAGCATAGCCGATGAATAAAGGGTGCCCATAAAGTGACGTTCACATCCCCAGACGGACGCTTTAAAGCACTGGAGCTTGACGGAACTGCAAGCTCCAGTCTTGAGTTGCGCAATAACACTGAAGCCTTCGAACCATGGTTTTGCCATCAGATACACTCCATGTTTCTGCTCGGTTTCGAACCGAGGACCTTTTGCGTGTTAGGCGAATGTGATGACCACTACACTACAGAAACGACATGCGAAGGAAGAATCAGTGCTGGTCGGCCGCTCTTCTTGACCACTAGACCCCGCATAGGAGGTATGCATAACACCAGCCTGTCCGGGTTCGAGGAGAATAGGCAACGCTCTTTCCCAAGCCTCATCCGAATGACTCGTTGTCCTCAGGAAGGACGAGCCGCCAAAGAGGTACTCCCCGTCGGGGAATCGAACATGACAGGCGGAGATACTGTCCACTATACTAACGAGGAGCAGATGACTAGCAATCAGCACTGATCAATACGATAAGTGGAGGATTTTTGTTGGTCCTCGGCTCAAAGTTTAGCTCAAGCATGAAGGGGGCTCATGAGTGTCATGCACAACCCTGTAACGCCGTGCTGAAGCAATAAAGCACTCGCGCTTGCTGAAAAAGCATTAAGCGGCTCGGGCTGTCCCATAAAACTCCCAATCATTTTATTGTTCGTTCGCTCGCTCGATCGATCGATCTATCTTTGACTAAGGATAAGAGCAAGCTACACTTTCTCACTATCACAAGTATGAGGCGCAGCACAAGACTGAAGTATTTAGCACTAAAGCGCAGAGTAGTCTTTAGCATTAAAGCGGGTTTATGATGGTCGGACAGGGAAAAGCCAGTGTTTCTGCTCGGTTTCGAACCGAGGACCTTTCGCGTGTGAGGCGAACGTGATGACCACTACACTACAGAAACCATAGACGGGCAAAGAATTTGTGCTTTTCTGCAGCTCAAAGTATAGCCCAAGAATAAAGCGCGCCTGTAAATGAAATCCCTGCATCACCAGAAACGCAAGCTCCAGTCTTGAGGTGCGCAATTCAGGAACTGCGCTCGGAACAACACTGAAGCTTTCGAAACACAGTCAGATACACTCACTGTTTCTGCTCGGTTTCGAACCGAGGACCTTTCGCGTGTAAGGCGAACGTGATGACCACTACACTACAGAAACTACGAGCAGGCAAAGAATTTGTGCTGATCCCCAGCTCAAAGCATAGCCGATGAATAAAGGGTGCCCATAAAGTGACGTTCACATCCCCAGACGGACGCTTTAAAGCACTGGAGCTTGACGGAACTGCAAGCTTCAGTCTTGAGTTGCGCAATAACACTGAAGCCTTCGAACCATGGTTTTGCCATCAGATACACTCCATGTTTCTGCTCGGTTTCGAACCGAGGACCTTTCGCGTGTTAGGCGAACGTGATGACCACTACACTACAGAAACGACATGCAAAGGAAGAATCAGTGCTGGTCGGCCGCTCTTCTTGACCACTAGACCCCGCATAGGAGGTATGCATAACACCAGCCTGTCCGGGTTCGAGGAGAATGACAATCAGCACTGATCAAGACGAAAAGTGGAGGATTTTTGTTGGTCCTTGGCTCAAAGCTTAGCTCAAGCATGAAGGGTGCTCATGAGTGTCATGCACAACCCTGTAACGCCGTGCTGAAGCAATAAAGCACTCGGGCTTGCTGAAAAAGCATTAAGCGGCTCGGGCTGTCCCATAAAACTCCCAATCATTTTATTGTTCGTTCGCTCGCTCGATCGATCGATCTATCTTTGACTAAGGATAAGAGCAAGCTACACTTTCTCACTATCACAAGTATGAGGCGCAGCACAAGACTGAAGTATTTAGCACTAAAGCGCAGAGTAGTCTTTAGCATTAAAGCGGGTTTATGATGGTCGGACAGGGAAAAGCCAGTGTTTCTGCTCGGTTTCGAACCGAGGACCTTTCGCGTGTGAGGCGAACGTGATGACCACTACACTACAGAAACTACGAGCAGGCAAAGAATTCGTACTGATCCCCAGCTCAAAGCATAGCCGATGAATAAAGGGTGCCCATAAAGTGACGTTCACATCCCCAGACGGACGCTTTAAAGCACTGGAGCTTGACGGAACTGCAAGCTCCAGTCTTGAGTTGCGCAATAACACTGAAGCCTTCGAACCATGGTTTTGCCATCAGATACACTCCATGTTTCTGCTCGGTTTCGAACCGAGGACCTTTTGCGTGTTAGGCGAATGTGATGACCACTACACTACAGAAACGACATGCGAAGGAAGAATCAGTGCTGGTCGGCCGCTCTTCTTGACCACTAGACCCCGCATAGGAGGTATGCATAACACCAGCCTGTCCGGGTTCGAGGAGAATAGGCAACGCTCTTTCCCAAGCCTCATCCGAATGACTCGTTGTCCTCAGGAAGGACGAGCCGCCAAAGAGGTACTCCCCGTCGGGGAATCGAACATGACAGGCGGAGATACTGTCCACTATACTAACGAGGAGCAGATGACTAGCAATCAGCACTGATCAATACGATAAGTGGAGGATTTTTGTTGGTCCTCGGCTCAAAGTTTAGCTCAAGCATGAAGGGGGCTCATGAGTGTCATGCACAACCCTGTAACGCCGTGCTGAAGCAATAAAGCACTCGCGCTTGCTGAAAAAGCATTAAGCGGCTCGGGCTGTCCCATAAAACTCCCAATCATTTTATTGTTCGTTCGCTCGCTCGATCGATCGATCTATCTTTGACTAAGGATAAGAGCAAGCTACACTTTCTCACTATCATAAGTATGAGGCGCAGCACAAGACTGAAGTATTTAGCACTAAAGCGCAGAGTAGTCTTTAGCATTAAAGCGGGTTTATGATGGTCGGACAGGGAAAAGCCAGTGTTTCTGCTCGGTTTCGAACCAAGGACCTTTCGCGTGTGAGGCGAACGTGATGACCACTACACTACAGAAACCATAGACGGGCAAAGAATTTGTGCTTTTCTGCAGCTCAAAGTATAGCCCAAGAATAAAGTGCGCCTGTAAATGTAATCCCTGCATCACCAGAAATGCAAGCTCCAGTCTTGAGGTGCGCAATTCAGGAACTCTGAAGCCTTCGAACCATGGTTTTGCCATCAGATACACTCAATGTTTCTGCTCGGTTTCGAACCGAGGACCTTTCGCGTGTTAGGCGAACGTGATGACCACTACACTACAGAAACTACGAGCAGGCAAAGAATTTGTGCTGATCCCCAGCTCAAAGCATAGCCTATGAATAAAGGGTGCCCATAAAGTGACGTTCACATCCCCAGACGGACGCTTTAAAGCACTGGAGCTTGACGGAACTGCAAGCTCCAGTCTTGAGTTGCGCAATAACACTGAAGCCTTCGAACCATGGTTTTGCCATCAGATACACTCCATGTTTCTGCTCGGTTTCGAACCGAGGACCTTTCGCGTGTTAGGCGAACGTGATGACCACTACACTACAGAAACGACATGCAAAGGAAGAATCAGTGCTGGTCGGCCGCTCTTCTTGACCACTAGACCCCGCATAGGAGGTATGCATAACACCAGCCTGTCCGGGTTCGAGGAGAATGACAATCAGCACTGATCAAGACGAAAAGTGGAGGATTTTTGTTGGTCCTCGGCTCAAAGCTTAGCTCAAGCATGAAGGGTGCTCATGAGTGTCATGCACAACCCTGTAACGCCGTGCTGAAGCAATAAAGCACTCGGGCTTGCTGAAAAAGCATTAAGCGGCTCGGGCTGTCCCATAAAACTCCCAATCATTTTATTGTTCGTTCGCTCGCTCGATCGATCGATCTATCTTTGACTAAGGATAAGAGCAAGCTACACTTTCTCACTATCACAAGTATGAGGCGCAGCACAAGACTGAAGTATTTAGCACTAAAGCGCAGAGTAGTCTTTAGCATTAAAGCGGGTTTATGATGGTCGGACAGGGAAAAGCCAGTGTTTCTGCTCGGTTTCGAACCGAGGACCTTTCGCGTGTGAGGCGAACGTGATGACCACTACACTACAGAAACCATCGACGGGCAAAGCATTTGTGCTTTTCTGCAGCTCAAAGTATAGCCCAAGAATAAAGCGCGCCTGTAAATGAAATCCCTGCATCACCAGAAACGCAAGCTCCAGTCTTGAGGTGCGCAATTCAGGAACTGCGCTCGGAACAACACTGAAGCTTTCGAAACACAGTCAGATACACTCACTGTTTCTGCTCGGTTTCGAACCGAGGACCTTTCGCGTGTAAGGCGAACGTGATGACCACTACACTACAGAAACTACGAGCAGGCAAAGAATTCGTACTGATCCCCAGCTCAAAGCATAGCCGATGAATAAAGGGTGCCCATAAAGTGACGTTCACATCCCCAGACGGACGCTTTAAAGCACTGGAGCTTGACGGAACTGCAAGCTCCAGTCTTGAGTTGCGCAATAACACTGAAGCCTTCGAACCATGGTTTTGCCATCAGATACACTCCATGTTTCTGCTCGGTTTCGAACCGAGGACCTTTCGCGTGTTAGGCGAATGTGATGACCACTACACTACAGAAACGACATGCGAAGGAAGAATCAGTGCTGGTCGGCCGCTCTTCTTGACCACTAGACCCCGCATAGGAGGTATGCATAACACCAGCCTGTCCGGGTTCGAGGAGAATAGGCAACGCTCTTTCCCAAGCCTCATCCGAAAGACTCGTTGTCCTCAGGAAGGACGAGCCGCCAAAGAGGTACTCCCCGTCGGGGAATCGAACCCCGGTCTTCCGCGTGACAGGCGGAGATACTGTCCACTATACTAACGAGGAGCAGATGACTAGCAATCAGCACTGATCAAGACGAAAAGTGGAGGATTTTTGTTGGTCCTCGGCTCAAAGCTTAGCTCAAGCATGAAGGGTGCTCATGAGTGTCATGCACAAACCCTGTAACGCCGTGCTGAAGCAATAAAGCACTCGGGCTTGCTGAAAAAGCATTAAGCGGCTCGGGCTGTCCCATAAAACTCCCAATCATTTTATTGTTCGTTCGCTCGCTCGATCGATCTATCTTTGACTAAGGATAAGAGCAAGCTACACTTTCTCACTATCACAAGTATGAGGCGCAGCACAAGACTGAAGTATTTAGCACTAAAGCGCAGAGTAGTCTTTAGCATTAAAGCGGGTTTATGATGGTCGGACAGGGAAAAGCCAGTGTTTCTGCTCGGTTTCGAACCGAGGACCTTTCGCGTGTGAGGCGAACGTGATGACCACTACACTACAGAAACCATCGACGGGCAAAGCATTTGTGCTTTTCTGCAGCTCAAAGTATAGCCCAAGAATAAAGTGCGCCTGTAAATGAAATCCCTGCATCACCAGAAACGCAAGCTCCAGTCTTGAGGTGCGCAATTCAGGAACTGCGCTCGGAACAACACTGAAGCTTTCGAAACACAGTCAGATACACTCACTGTTTCTGCTCGGTTTCGAACCGAGGACCTTTCGCGTGTAAGGCGAACGTGATGACCACTACACTACAGAAACTACGAGCAGGCAAAGAATTTGTGCTGATCCCCAGCTCAAAGCATAGCCGATGAATAAAGGGTGCCCATAAAGTGACGTTCACATCCTCAGACGGACGCTTTAAAGCACTGGAGCTTGACGGAACTGCAAGCTCCAGTCTTGAGTTGCGCAATAACACTGAAGCCTTCGAACCATGGTTTTGCCATCAGATACACTCCATGTTTCTGCTCGGTTTCGAACCGAGGACCTTTCGCGTGTTAGGCGAACGTGATGACCACTACACTACAGAAACGACATGCGAAGGAAGTATCAGTGCTGGTCGGCCGCTCTTCTTGACCACTAGACCCCGCATAGGAGGTATGCATAACACCAGCCTGTCCGGGTTCGAGGAGAATAGGCAACGCTCTTTCCCAAGCCTCATCCGAATGACTCGTTGTCCTCAGGAAGGACGAGCCGCCAAAGAGGTACTCCCCGTCGGGAAATCGAACCCCGGTCTTCCGCGTGACAGGCGGAGATACTGTCCACTATACTAACGAGGAGCAGATGACTAGCAATCAGCACTGATCAAGACGAAAAGTGGAGGATTTTTGTTGGTCCTCGGCTCAAAGCTTAGCTCAAGCATGAAGGGTGCTCATGAGTGTCATGCACAACCCTGTAACGCCGTGCTGAAGCAATAAAGCACTCGGGCTTGCTGAAAAAGCATTAAGCGGCTCGGGCTGTCCCATAAAACTCCCAATCATTTTATTGTTCGTTCGCTCGCTCGATCGATCGATCTATCTTTGACTAAGGATAAGAGCAAGCTACACTTTCTCACTATCACAAGTATGAGGCGCAGCACAAGACTGAAGTATTTAGCACTAAAGCGCAGAGTAGTCTTTAGCATTAAAGCGGGTTTATGATGGTCGGACAGGGAAAAGCCAGTGTTTCTGCTCGGTTTCGAACCGAGGAACTTTCGCGTGTGAGGCGAACGTGATGACCACTACACTACAGAAACCATAGACGGGCAAAGAATTTGTGCTTTTCTGCAGCTCAAAGTATAGCCCAAGAATAAAGTGCGCCTGTAAATGAAATCCCTGCATCACCAGAAATGCAAGCTCCAGTCTTGATGTGCGCAATTCAGGAACACTGAAGCCTTCGAACCATGGTTTTGCCATCAGATACACTCAATGTTTCTGCTCGGTTTCGAACCGAGGACCTTTCGCGTGTTAGGCGAACGTGATGACCACTACACTACAGAAACGACATGCGAAGGAAGAATCAGTGCTGGTCGGCCGCTCTTCTTGACCACTAGACCCCGCATAGGAGGTATGCGTAACACCAGCCTGTCCGGGTTCGAGGAGAATGACAATCAGCACTGATCAAGACGAAAAGTGGAGGATTTTTGTTGGTCCTCGGCTCAAAGCTTAGCTCAAGCATGAAGGGTGCTCATGAGTGTCATGCACAACCCTGTAACGCCGTGCTGAAGCAATAAAGCACTCGGGCTTGCTGAAAAAGCATTAAGCGGCTCGGGCTGTCCCATAAAACTCCCAATCATTTTATTGTTCGTTCGCTCGCTCGATCGATCGATCTATCTTTGACTAAGGATAAGAGCAAGCTACACTTTCTCACTATCACAAGTATGAGGCGCAGCACAAGACTGAAGTATTTAGCACTAAAGCGCAGAGTAGTCTTTAGCATTAAAGCGGGTTTATGATGGTCGGACAGGGAAAAGCCAGTGTTTCTGCTCGGTTTCGAACCGAGGACCTTTCGCGTGTGAGGCGAACGTGATGACCACTACACTACAGAAACCATAGACGGGCGAAGAATTTGTGCTTTTCTGCAGCTCAAAGTATAGCCCAAGAATAAAGTGCGCCTGTAAATGAAATCCCTGCATCACCAGAAACGCAAGCTCCAGTCTTGAGGTGCGCAATTCAGGAACTGCGCTCGGAACAACACTGAAGCTTTCGAAACACAGTCAGATACACTCACTGTTTCTGCTCGGTTTCGAACCGAGGACCTTTCGCGTGTAAGGCGAACGTGATGACCACTACACTACAGAAACTACGAGCAGGCAAAGAATTCGTGCTGATCCCCAGCTCAAAGCATAGCCGATGAATAAAGGGTGCCCATAAAGTGACGTTCACATCCCCAGACGGACGCTTTAAAGCACTGGAGCTTGACGGAACTGCAAGCTCCAGTCTTGAGTTGCGCAATAACACTGAAGCCTTCGAACCATGGTTTTGCCATCAGATACACTCCATGTTTCTGCTCGGTTTCGAACCGAGGACCTTTCGCGTGTTAGGCGAATGTGATGACCACTACACTACAGAAACGACATGCGAAGGAAGAATCAGTGCTGGTCGGCCGCTCTTCTTGACCACTAGACCCCGCATAGGAGGTATGCATAACACCAGCCTGTCCGGGTTCGAGGAGAATAGGCAACGCTCTTTCCCAAGCCTCATCCGAATGACTCGTTGTCCTCAGGAAGGACGAGCCGCCAAAGAGGTACTCCCCGTCGGGGAATCGAACCCCGGTCTTCCGCGTGACAGGCGGAGATACTGTCCACTATACTAACGAGGAGCAGATGACTAGCAATCAGCACTGATCAAGACGAAAAGTGGAGGATTTTTGTTGGTCCTCGGCTCAAAGCTTAGCTCAAGCATGAAGGGTGCTCATGAGTGTCATGCACAACCCTGTAACGCCGTGCTGAAGCAATAAAGCACTCGGGCTTGCTGAAAAAGCATTAAGCGGCTCGGGCTGTCCCATAAAACTCCCAATCATTTTATTGTTCGTTCGCTCGCTCGATCGATCGATCTATCTTTGACTAAGGATAAGAGCAAGCTACACTTTCTCACTATCACAAGTATGAGGCGCAGCACAAGACTGAAGTATTTAGCACTAAAGCGCAGAGTAGTCTTTAGCATTAAAGCGGGTTTATGATGGTCGGACAGGGAAAAGCCAGTGTTTCTGCTCGGTTTCGAACCGAGGACCTTTCGCGTGTGAGGCGAACGTGATGACCACTACACTACAGAAACCATAGACGGGCAAAGAATTTGTGCTTTTCTGCAGCTCAAAGTATAGCCCAAGAATAAAGTGCGCCTGTAAATGTAATCCCTGCATCACCAGAAATGCAAGCTCCAGTCTTGAGGTGCGCAATTCAGGAACTGCGCTCGGAACAACACTGAAGCTTTCGAAACACAGTCAGATACACTCACTGTTTCTGCTCGGTTTCGAACCGAGGACCTTTCGCGTGTAAGGCGAACGTGATGACCACTACACTACAGAAACTACGAGCAGGCAAAGAATTCGTGCTGATCCCCAGCTCAAAGCATAGCCGATGAATAAAGGGTGCCCATAAAGTGACGTTCACATCCCCAGACGGACGCTTTAAAGCGTCTTGAGTTGCGCAATAACACTGAAGCCTTCGAACCATGGTTTTGCCATCCAGATACACTCAATGTTTCTGCTCGGTTTCGAACCGAGGACCTTTCGCGTGTTAGGCGAACGTGATGACCACTACACTACAGAAACGACATGCGAAGGAAGAATCAGTGCTGGTCGGCCGCTCTTCTTGACCACTAGACCCCGCCAGCAAAGGAAGGTATTTTTTCAATGAATTTAGTTTTATGGATGCAGTCCTAAAATCAGTATAAGATTTAAAATATAGATTTCATAAGAGGAGAATTTTTGATCATTGAATATTAGTAAAATTTGAAATTTGGAAATAATAACACTTTTATGGAATATTCCAGCCAAATAATGTTGCGCATTGGACCGAAATCTAACTATTATAGGACATTCAACAAATAAGTGTTCAATACTTTCACCATCACATTGACATAAGGAACATTGGTTCCTTACATTAGGTAAAAAACAACAAATATTATCTTTTACAGGGTAATATCTGTGTACAATTTTAAATAAACATTCCTTGACTTTGTTTGTGATTATATATTTGTAGGGCAACAAAAATACCTGATTCCAATATTTTCGGCTAAAATGTTCACCTATGTTTACAAACTGGATTGGCCAATTGTATAAGACTATCCCTAATATATTTGTTCGTGCACTTCTTATCTTGTAAGCTTTCACCTAAAATGGAAACGTCAGCGAAATGTGAGTCAATAAAATGAATACTTTGTGCTAATGATCTTATACTTATATCGACTTTACAACCACATCAAACTCATGCTCAGGTATTGGAGCATCATACTTCTCTATAAAAACATTATAATCCTAAAAATCACCATTATCATCTAAAAGTTGTTTCACAGTATTTATATTCTTGTCAAACCAGTTCTCTAAATATAAGGATTTTCTTCAATGCTCGATGTAAGCATTGTTCCATAAAATACAACTGTGAGGTGAGGAGTTGTGTTTGTAAAGTAAAGACCAGTACAATAAAACCTGTTGGTGAAACTTTCCAAAAAAATAATTTGGGAAGATATTCCATAAACAATTTGGATTTTTTGGAAATCGTTTTATCAAATTAATTTTTAAAATCTGATTCAAAACAGTGAAAGTTAAGACATTCAATCCACCTTCAGCAAAAGGATTGGTGAGAACAATTTGTTTTATTTTATGAGCTTTGTTTTTTCAAAGGAATTTGAATAAGATTTTATCAAGATTAGAGCAGAGTGATTTGGAGACATCTAGTGTTGAGAACATGTAAGAGGCTCTGGACGTTCCTTCTCCCTTGCTTAACAAAACTCGACCATTAATAGAAAGATCTCTTCCCAGCCAGCAATTACATTTCTTCTGTATCAGTTACAGATGAAACATTTTCTGTCATATTTCTACTCTCCTTAGATATTTTTATACCTAAATAAGTCACTGTATCCTTCACAGGGATGTTGCATATATCTGTAATATTAGTATTATATAGAGTTAAAATGACACATTTTTTAAATTAAGTTTTAGCCCAGAAATGTTTGCAAATGTAGATATTATGGACAAGGTTAATTGGACTTCTTCAGCATTTTTAAGAAATATAGTTGTATCATCAGCTAATTGAGATATTTTAATTTCTTGCTCAAAAACCTTAATCCCTTGAAAGGAGCTTTGTCAAATCAAATAATTCAAAATCTGTCCCACAAGTTAAAAAATATATGGTGAAACTGCACAACCTTGTCTTACACCTTTGTTGAAATCAAATCTGTATCAAAGATGTACCAAAGAGCAATTTCACAGCACTGTTGTTATTCCGATAAAGAGTCTTAAGAGCTTTGATGAAGAAATTTCCAAAATGTAGAAAATGTAATAAAATAAATGCATGACTTATAGTGTCAAAAGCCTTTTGGTAATCTAAAAAAAGAATCAAAGGATCACCTGGCAATAAGTCCCTATAGTGAACAAGATCTAACACTAATCTTACATTATCCGCCATTTGCCTCCCGGGCATGAATCCATTTTGAGACTCATGAATAATATTGTTTAAACCACATTTTAATCTTTTAGCCAAAATGGATGCAAAATTTTATAATCATTATTGAGTAATGTATTACCTCGCCAATTATCAATAATCAATGGGTCTTTATGTGGCTTTGGTATTAAAGTTATGAGACCTTGTTTCATTGAAGTAGGTAACTCTTCATTGTGAATAGATTCATTGTAAACTGCAAGAAGAAATTCAGAAATTTCAAGTGAAAGTTGATGATAAAATTCTGAAGTTAGCCCATCGTTCCCTGGCGACTTATTTGGTTTTAAATGTTTGATCGCGCTTCTTATTTCGTCTACAGAAAGGGATTCATCACAATCTTCTTTAAGAGTCTCATTTGCTTTTTTTTACATGTTTCAATGAATGTAGTTTCTTTTTTCAATACTAAAAAAATATTTGCTCTTTTTTCCCCTTCTTCAATCCATTTCAATCTCGATCTGACAAATGCTCCTGGAGCCCTTTCCCTAAAAATCCCATCTAATTATTCTTGACATTTACAGTGCCTTGCGAAAGTATTCGGCCCCCTTGAACCTTTCAACATTTTGCCACATTTCAGTCTTCAAACATAAAGATATAAAATTTTAATTTTTTGTCATGAATCAACAACAAGTGGGACACAGTCGTGAAGTGGAATGAAATGTATTGGATAATTTAAACTTTTTTAACAAATAAAAAACTGAAAACGTGCAATATTATTCGGCCCCTATACTTTCAGTGCAGCAAACTCACTCCAGAAGTTCAGTGAGGATCTTTGAATGATCCAATGTTGTCCTAAATGACTGATGATGATAAATAGAATGCACCTGTGTGTAATCAAGTCTCCGTATAAATGCACCTGCTCTTTGATAGTCTCAGGGTTCTGTTTAAAGCGCAGAGAGAACCATGAAGACAAAGGAACACACCAGGCAGGTCCTAGATACTGTTGTGGAGAAGTTTAAAGCCGGATTTGGATACAAAAAGATTTCCCAAGCTGAGGTGGGAGAGTCTGTCTATAGGACAACAATCAGTCGTGCACTGCACAAATCTGGCCTTTATGGAAGAGTGACCATTTCTCAAAGATATCCAATAAAAGTCTCTCAAAGTTTGCCACAAGCCACCTGGGAGACACACCAAACATGTGGAAGAAGGTGCTCTGGTCAGATGAAACCAAAATCAAACTTTTTGGCCACAATGCAAAACGATATGTTTGGCGTAAAAGCAACACAGCTCATCACCCTGAACACACCATCCCCACTTCAGCTGTAGTTATCTGCAGTTCATCCAGAGTGATCATGGGCCTCTTGTCTGCATCTCTGATCAGTCTTCTCCTTGTTTGAGATGAAAGTTTGGAGGGACGGCCGGGTCTTGGTAGATTTGCAGTGGTCTGATACTCCTTCCATTTCAATCTAATTGCTTGCACAGTGCTCCTTGAGATGTTTAAAGCTTGGGAAATCTTTTTGTATCCAAATCCGGCTTTAAACTTCTCCACAACAGTATCTCGGACCTGCCTGGTGCGTTCCTTTGTCTTCATGGTTCTCTCTGCGCTTTAAACAGAACCCTGAGACTATCAAAGAGCTGTGCATTTATACGGAGACTTGATTACACACAGGTGCATTCTATTTATCATCATCAGTCATTTAGGACAACTTTGGATCATTCAAAGATCCTCACTGAACTTCTGGAGTGAGTTTGCTGCACTGAAAGTAAAGGGGCCGAATAATATTGCACGCCCCACTTTTCAGTTTTTTATTTGTTAAAAAAGTTTAAATTATCCAACAAATTTCATTCCACTTCACGATTGTGTCCCACTTGTTGTTGATTCATGACAAAAAAATAAAATGTTATATCTTTATGTTTGAAGCCTGAAATATGGCAAAATTTTGAAAGGTTCAAGGGGGCCGAATACTTTCGCAAGGCACTGTAAGTAATTGTGTGAGCAATTCGTTCTTATTATTGTCCAAGATATGAGTAGTAATTTCAGAAGTACGTTTAATTAGTTTCTCTAGATTCTTTTTTTATTTTGATTTAGTCTTTTACTGAAGTGGATTGTAAATTTTCTAATTTCATATTTAAGTAATTCCCAATATTTTCCAAATTCATTATTGATTGTTGCTTGGGTCCAGGGTTGTTTGATAAGTTTCTTAATAACAGAGGTAAGATCAGTATTGTTTAACAATAAATTGTTAAGTTTCCAGTGGCTATATACTCTCCTGTTTTCTTTACATGTCAAGTTCAGCTTTATGGAAATTGATCTGTGATCAGTTAATATAGCTGGACAAATGTTTACCTCTGATACACATTGCTCAATTTCCCTTGATGTTAACCAAAAGTCAATTCTGGATAAGGATGAAAATGTTTTGTTGTTCCATGTATATTGACGTTCATCAGGATGACGAATCCTCCATATGTCTATTACGTTTAGATGGTTTGAAAAGTCAATCAAATGTTTGTCTTCATGTCTTGATTTTGAAGGATGTCCATCAACTTGGTCTGAGCACACCATATTGAAATCTCCTCCCAAGATCAACTTTGCCGAAGTATATTTTGTGTGTAGAGTATTAACAACGGCTTGTATTTAATTCAACAAAGTTGAGTTTGAAGAGTCAGAATTATAGCCATAAACATTCCCAACAAAAAAATGTAAGAGTGCAACTCAATTACTATTATAATCCAATGACCTTTGCTATCAGATATAGAATCTAAACATTTTACTTTAAAATGATCTTTTAAAATAATGACTCCTGCTGATTTGTTAGTGCCGTGTGCAAACCACAAATCCTTCCCCCACTGATTCTTCCAGAATGAAACATCTTCTGAGTTAGTGACATTCTTGAAGAAAAATAAAATCTGATTTTGCCTCTTTAGAGAACAAAAAAAAAGCTTTTCTTTTAATATTATCGCACAGACCCCTTGTATTAACAGACAAAAGTGTTAAATCCAAAAATACTTTTTATGGAACCTTTAGAAAAATACCTCTTTAAGACATTAACTGAAACCACAACTCCTAGTAACACATTTGAAACCTTAAATGTACATACACATGAGTGAACGTGTATGTATTTATATTGAACATAGATATGTAGTGTATCATTGAGTGTAGCAATAGAAATTCACAGTGAGGACGAGTTCAATCAATCTTCTTTGTCTTGCCATTCAGAGTCAGGATGGAACGCTACGTCGAACTTCTTTGCCTCCCACGAAGTATGCCTTCTTACCGTCTTTACGAGCCTGTTCGATGATGGGCCACAGCGCCGCTCTGGCGTCCTTGTCTTCCTTTGTTAAGTCTTCTCCGAAGCGCAACTTGTTGTCTCGTAGGTAGCTGTTGTTTTTTGCATTTCTCCAGATCTCGTTTCTTAATGAGCGGAGAGCGAACAGAATGATGACCCCTCTGGGCTTGTTAGCCTCACGCCTTCCCAGCCTGTGAGCTACATCAATCCCATCCAACGTTTTCTGTCCGACGCAGGAACCACTTTTTGACAGATGGCAATGACCTTCTCCTTCACGTTTTCTTCATCATGTTCAGATCGTACATGCAAAGGCACCATCTGCGCTTATATCGTTCAGCCTCAGCAACACACTCCTCTAAATTCTCTATTTCAGTCTTTAGCTTCCCACACGTTGTTTTCAATGCATTATGCTCTTTCTTTTTGTCATCAATCTCTTCATGCAGGTACCCAATCGACTGTTTAATCTTTTTAATGTCCTCAGAGTTGCGATTTATAAGCACCTTTACCTCATCCGCTCTGTCGTTAAACGCTTTGAAGATGGCGTGCAACAAAGGCTCTTTCTCCCTGCATGTTATTTTAGGCACGGGGTTGTTAACTGGCGAGTCGGGGAGTGGTGAAAAATCATCATCAATTTCCAACATACCAAAGCTGTTCTCAGCTGCTCTCGTGTCAGAGCTTCTTGTCTTACGTTTGAGTTCCTCTTTCATGACTTTAGAGTTCTTGAACATGATCTCGTGCTTGCAAAATCCACTAGCTCAATGTTAACAAAAGGCTAACGGTCTTTTCGTAAAATATTCTTTCCACTCACTTTAAACTAGTTTTTTTTGTTCCGTTATCTCAAATATATCAATATAAATGTCCTTCACCGTCAATTGGTTTCTAAAAAGTGTCCAGTTTTGAGTTGGAGTTAAAATTTCTGTCAGACGTCTCAAAAAGTTTCCATAAATGCTAACTTAAAATAACTTAAATAAATATTTTACTTTTATAAACAAAAAGCTGCAGAAGTTGAAAACATAGACTACATGTGATGCAATCATTGATAAAAATGCTAATTAAACCGTTAATAGGTGTTAGCATTTATGAATATTACAATGTACATTGTGGTAAATAAATCTAAGTGGCAACCAAAGTGAGACTGGCATAATGTAAAAACGAATATTAGCCTTGTTAGCATGTTTTATGATATCAAGTAGTTAGCTAACTTGCCCAACACTAATTAGCTTGAATCTCACAAATAAGGCTAAAAGGTTAAAAGAGTTGCACACTATTATGTACAAAACGGATGAAAATATGTTTATACCTTGTTCAGATGACAGTGAAACCTCCTACAGATTCAGCCCAGACTGCTGTCTGCTGCTGTGAGATGCCCTTCTCCTACGTCATCGCCGCCATTTTGGCCCCCCCTAGCGTTTCTATGCGGAAGTGAAAAGGTGCCACTTCAAAGCAGTTTTTTAAACATAATTCATCTGAACATGCCAAAATGAACACCCGAAATATTATAAACACATATTGTAGTTATATATTCTGGATAGCAGCATATTAAATTCTAGTACTACTTTAAGTACAAGCACAAAACAGAATGACAACACATGAAAGAGCAAGATACAGCACAGTAGAACAGGAAGAACGTTTTAGCTTTGATTGCTATCACTAGCTAAATGTAACTAGCTCACTGTGTACAACAGACAATCACACTTTTACACAGTAAATACATTTCAGTGAGAGCTTTGGGCCAACGGGATACGTAGCTAACCAGTTATTTCCAGGATTACCACAGACTAGTCACAAATCAAGAGCGATCTCCCTGAAAACCTTGTTCCGTGTGCCGTGTTCCGTCGAACTGCCTTTGAATTCTTTCTTCGGCCTAAAGAGAGTAACGTGTGGATCTCGTCGACCGACCAGGGCCTTTTGGGGCTTTCTGTGTGATTCCATTTCCTTGGAGTGAGGAGGACGTATTATATGTGGTAAGACGGGCTTTGGAGACCTGTGCTGGTGTGCTCTTACCTGCCGCTCCGTGGCGCTGGCCCGGTGGGCAATAAAAGCGCTCCCAAATCTCAGCTGTATTCCTCTCTGCCCACACACTCTTCCGGGCCCTTGTGTTGGCTGCCTGTTCACCAGCTCCAGGTAAAGTCCCGCTTTATGTCCAGTTTCACGCAATATCCCTCTAAAATTCTGTCACTTAGTAGTCGCTTCACTTTCCATTTAGTGCCACTGTCTGATCACTGCAAAATACAGCCTTTCCTCGCTGCTCTGCACCACTCTGGTGCGCGCATCCGTACACTGTGTTACAGGTAAGATTGCCTTGGCCCATTCTCTCCTCTGTGCCTATCATGTGTACATTATAAAAGCATTAAAGTGGCGTCTGGATTTCAGCCACGCTGCAGGACTGGCCGTGCCATCAGGCAGCCTGCTCCACGCGCCATTCCTTGGCCTTTCAAGCCGGGACCGTGCGCAGTTGCTCACCTCAGCGGTATGTCTCGCTTCCATGTTTGTAGTTCCCCACTTTTTCATTTAGGATTTGGTTTAGTTTAGTAATCTTCCAAAATTAATATTCTTTCTAGGTGTCCTCAGAGGTCTGCAGTGGCACTGACACGTTGCCTCCTGCTGTTTTGCTCCTGCTGTTTTTGTGTCTGCCTAAAGTGCTGTTTTACTGTTGCCTGTTTTTGTGTCCCACTTTGCCTGCTCCTCCCCGTCTGGTCCAGGTCGCGCGCTGCGCACTGGTGTGTCCCTCCAGACGGCGAGCAGAGACGCGGACCCGTGCGCACACTCTTTGACCTGGGTTTTGCCTGTCAGGCGAACATTTCAGGCAATTTACTTGTTTAAACCTTTTATTTCTACATTAGCGCTTTTTAATGTGAAAGCATCTTAACTGTCTTAAAAAAATTGATTGTTAATTAAATATCTTTTGAATAAAACTGTGAATTAACTGGAACCGGTTGCCTTGTATTTCAATACACTTACTTGTGTGCCTTCAATCTACACCACATTATTTCCCCAGGAAGTCTGGGGTGGCGTTGCTACAACCTCTAAAATCTTTTATTATTATTTCTCCGATCTGTTAACCCCTCGGTTACCACATATAGCCTATTATAGATTCATGGCAGAGAAGCCGGTTTTAAAGGTTTTTACCAAAGGGTCGGACGTCGCTTCCAGTGACGACACTTGTTGACCAATCGGTGTAAAACAGTTGGCTAACGTCACGTTAAAGTATTGCTTCGGCCCACTTGGAACCACGGTCGAGGTGGTACAAAAAAAGTACCCCTGATCCCAAGCCTGACCCTAGTGGAAATGCAAAATAACCACGCCGTGCCGTACCGTACCGTTGCTGTGGAAAAGCGGCATAAAAGAACCATGAAGGACCATGGACAATCTTTTAGAAAAATAGTTATGCGGAAGTCCAGCGTCATAGCAGCAAAGTGTCAACATGAGGCACATCGTGTAGTTTGTACACAACAGACTCACACGTGAACAATACTGATCTTTTTTCATACTGACAATGACAACGAGACAGACTCTACAACACAGTCTCTGGATGTTCTGACCCGATCTGAGCGCAGTCCAACTATTGTCACAAGTTTCAACTAAACTTATTCAGGGACAAGCCTCAAATAAAACGCACAGAATCCCCACAACTTCATCAGCAGCGTGAGTGAATATTCTGTTTTTCTAACCGTGATGCAGATATGGCGCTGTGGCTAACACTAATGCTAACATGAGCTTGTAGCCATGTCCTGCCGCTGCTCTGTATATCTCCTGCTTCTTTGATCATCGTAGTTTCAAGCTCCCACAACATTATTCCTCATTTGCGCGTTCCCGATGATGGGTGCGAGTGCGTAGGGGGTCCCAATTCTCCAGGGGGGCCCCTTTGCGCCCCTGATCCACACTTCGCTGTAGTCTGCATCTAAGCGGACTCTGGGGAAGGATATTGCCCATAATTCTGTGCGGTACACACCAAAACGTCCGGAAAATGCATTTAAGTCTAAGTTTTGAAATATATATGCTGTGTAACCCGGATAATAATCGCAGTGTTAAAAGTGAATAAAAGTGGTTACATAGTTAAGTTATAAAAAGGTTAAAGAGAATTCATTGTTTTTGATAATTCATTAGCATAGATTGTTCATTAAAAATGATTATGCATTTTAACACTTGTAAATATGTTTAATTCATATTTATTTTATTATTTTGTACATGTGTAAAAGTGCTGTTTCTTCCGATTCTTGGATGGTCAGTGAAGGTGATGCCACGTTGCGTGAGAGAGAGAGGGAGAAAGTTCGAGAGAGGCGTCGTGTTTTAAGAGAAAGTTTTTTTTTTGTACCGTGGTGTTTTAAAAAAAAAAAAAAAAAAAAGAAGCCATCGGGAGTGTGAAGTGTGATAAAAACTCAGTGGTTTCAACTCGGAGCTTATGGACTGTGTTTTCATCGCTTATTACTTGCTTATTGAGATTGTAAAGAAACAACCTCATATCAAAGACTAAGGCTACGGTTCGCCAACCCCGCGAAACCGCAGAAGCTGACGGTGGATCGTTACCGAACTGGACAACGAGACAGACGGATCCCAGATAGCACTCTGAGTGCCTGCGACGCTCAGAGTACCTCTGGCTACGTGGGAAACAGCGACGGGACAAGACGTATTGGACCGGGTGGGACCGCGCACCTGCACCGCCATTGACGCCACACTACTGCCCGGAGCCCGCTGAGCATGTGTGAGGAGCACTGAGAGGCAGTGTTGCCAACTCCTCAGTAAGGAAAGTAGCTATTGGCTGTCCCAAAAGTCGCTAGAAGTCGCTAAATGACGTCATCGCCTAATTTGCATAATTTGCAATTTGCAAATAACTGTAACGGACGCTGTAGGAGAGAGACTAAAGTGAGTAAAAACACCCTAAATATGTTTAGAACTACAAATGTACAAAAATAATTTCAACATTAACAACATTTAATGATTTTAATGCTTTGTCTAGATCCACATTACACACATCAGTTTTGTCCTGTATTGTTAAATGTTATAACAGCAAATGTAATCAAAAGATTGTTATGTAGGGTGAAATTGCTAGCTCTACAACCAACCCTCCTCCTTTATCCGGGCTTGGGACCGGCAAAGTGACCCAAAAGACACACTCTGGCAGAGTTACTTAGGTTTATTTTTGTAAGTTTTTTTTTTTTTTTCATAGTTTGGCATAACAAATGATTTAATGTGACCCACTACTGAGAGAAAACAGAGTCACGGACAGAGCTGCCGCGGATGGAGTGGAGGGTAGTGGGGGGTGGCGGTGGTAGGAGTGGCCGGGGAGCTTTGGATGTGTGGTGGTGGTGGAGCTGGAGTTCAGTCTGCAGCAGCCTGAAAACTCCCTGTGCTTTTGAGTCTCCTCTCTCTCTGCTCCGCCCATAGACTGTAGCTGGGACTGCTGCGCAAGGCTACTGTGAGACTGGCCGCCTGTAAGTGCTTTGGGACGGGGGAGGGGCTCACGTTGAGGACAGCAGAACAATACGTGCTTCACGAGTCTCCAAAACACCAGATAAGTCTCCAAAACACCAGATAAGTCGCCAATAACACCAGAAAAAGTCGCTAGATTTGTCGCTAGTCGCTTTTTTGAAAAAAAGTCGCTATAGGGGTCTGAAAAGTTGCTAAATCTAGCGACAAAGTCGCTAAGTTGGCAACACTGCTGAGAGGACAACGCGAGGAAAGACCCGGAGCTGAACTACAAGTATCGGTTGAATAAACGCTGTACTAGGGCTGGGCGATATGGCAAAAAAAATCCACCAAATCCGATTTCTTGATTTTAATAGATTTATTTTTTTCTATTTAAAAACAAACTGCAACTGACAAAGAAATAGATTTTCCTTTATGCAGTTTAATCTAAATCCCCATGGAGCATAAGTGTAACAGGAATTAAGCCTTAAAACATTCTTGTAAACGAGATGGCTCTGCCATTGTAAACAGTGAAAATGTAGCTTAACAGTTTTATAATAACTTCACTTACAATGACACTATGCACCTTCAAAATAACTTAAATCACACAAACAAGGCCCATCGCAAATATATCAATCCTATTAAACACATGCATTATTTACATGAAATATCACATTTTTAAAACTGATTACTCAAAATAGAAATGTTGTAACAGACAGTCTTTTCCAAAAGCCTCCTCGGGTTTTCATGCTTGTTCTTTCAACTGTGCCTGAGTAACTGTGCTGTAGTACAACGCTCGGTCCAGCTGGTGGCGCTAATACTAACTTCAGTGACTCCCGCATTGTGCGAGCTTCCTGTTTACTACTGTAGCTAGCAGCTACTGTAGCAGCTACTGTAGCTAACAGACAGCGGGGAACACGTTGTTTGTATCAGAGCAATGAGAGCAATGTGTGAGACGTGTCTTTCCCCAAAGTGCAGCGGCTCAGTGGGACACGAGTGTGTGCGCGCCACGGACACGGGAGTGCGCTTTGGAATAACGAGCGTGAGAGAGCGTGAAAGATGTGGCGTACGAACATGGCGACCGAAGCCTGCGTGTGTGTGTGTGTGTGTGTTCTGGCGATTTAAATAAAGTCCGATTATTGAACGTTTGAAGTGTTATTGCAACAGCACCAACTGTGAGAGCGAGCATCAGGCCAGAGGGAGACTGTTAGCATTAGGTTAGCTTCAAAATGACTGCTCAACACCATAGACCCGCGGTTAGCGCTGTAGTTCTGCGCTGGAGAAAATAAAAATCGAATTTAAAAAAAAAGAAATCGCCCTAAACGTAAAACTCGAATTAATGATTAAAATCGATTAATCGCCCAGCCCTACTCTGTACACAAGGTACCATAGACGTCGGAACTATTTTCTGAGAGGGGGGGCGGGTTTTTGTTGGGAGAGTCGAGGGAGAGACTCATACTTGGATTACACTGGATAATAACATACCATCTTAATTGTTAAGAAAAACAAAATAAACAATATATATCAAGCAAGTCACTTATCAAACTGAACTTTTTTTTTTTCAATACGCATTCATGCGTCAGTCTCTCCGGTGGCTTCATTGTGTTGTGTAGCCCAGTGACGTGCGGTCAGATGAGGCAGGCAAGGCCCTCACCTAAGATCATAGAAAGAAAAGTAATAAAATGGATACAATAATGTTTGGTCACTTTATCAAGTGATTTGTGCTGTGTCTTATTTCATTTATTTATACCTTGAAATCGCAGATTTGACAGAGCGGTGCTGTGAGGCAGCCTCTCTTGGGAGACGTAAAAAGCAACAGCTCACAGGGAGAGTCCTGTGAGGTGCTATCAAACTGTTTTCTCTGTTTATCACAGTTTAAAAAGTTCAAAAATATTTAATTTACAATCAACATGTTTACATTTAAGAGGATGGCTCATAAATTGTGTTTTTGAAGCAAATATGGGTCTTAATCGCGCTCAACCACAGCTTGTAAGTGAGGAAAGCCTCAAGGGGGCGCTTGTGAGCCCAAACTTTGGCTGCATCCAATTCCATCAGAAAGCTCCTTTCTTGTTCTTCTTCTGCTAAGGGCAGCTACAGGTTTGGCTAACATACCTATAATACATTTTAAGATAATTTAAAATGCACTTAGAGTAATGTTTTGCTTCCAATGATGATATGAATCATAAGAAAAGGAGGTGAAGGGTAAGGTTGAATTTAGAAATTGGATTTACCCGGGAGTCGGCTGCAGCAAAACTCGCAGTTTACGGAGGAGACACCCGTTTTTTTTACTTTTTAAAACTCATTGAACTTATTTCCAAATGGAGGATTACATGTCTGTGCTCAAACTATTATCTGGACTTAAACATGAAACTGGTCCTAACTGAAGTGGTCTGTGCTGTTCATTAATACCTAAGGTAAGGCCCATAACACACTTTGTACTTTTTACAAACGTTTGCGTTTTGTATGAGAAAACAATGCAGACATTAAATCATATTCTGCTGTAGTCAAACAAATTGTGTATAAGCCGCTCCTGTTCCTGTAGGTCCTGTTGGTTTATATGATGTATAATCATATGAACACATGATTGATCCCCCACCGCACGTCACTGGTGTAGCCAGGTCTCTAATCTGCGCAAGGCTGAGAAAGAGCGCTCAGAGGCTGCGACAGATATTAGCCAGACAGAGCTTCATAAGCTTCTCCGACAGCATGGAGCGGGTTTTGGGCTGCAAGGAACGCAGGATAGTGATAACTTCTCGCTCCCGGCACACGCGGAGGGGGTGCGGCCGCACCCCCCGCACCCCTAGTTCCGACGTCTATGCAAGGTACCTTCTTTCTTTTTGTTTATTTTGCTCAGTGAGTGAAGCGACCATCAGTTTTTGGTCTCACCGCACCCAAGCATCGATACAGGCCTGCAACGTAGGGTGTATATAGATGGCGGCTTTAGTTAAATTGTAATGTATTCATTGTGTCTGTGCGCATTGTTTATGTTACAGTCCCTTGAAATGTGCATTTAACTGGATTTTGAGCTTTATCATTTTCTTTTGTAATTAAAGGGAGGGGATTTTTTTATACTTACCTCGTGTCTGGTGTTAAGTTAATTCAGGTATTTGTATCTGTTTGGAATATCTTTGTGTGAGTAAAAGTATAGCCCTGCGACCCAAAATAGTATAAATAGCTCTAGAGTCAGACTATTTAGTACGAGAGTACACACATTAAGGAACCCCTCGCCCACTCAAGTAAATAATGAGCAAACAAGGGCTACATAAAATGGAGGCACCGCTGGGATATTTTGGGTCCATCTAGAGGAATTAAAGGGGCAATACGTAAGTTTCTAAAGTTTCCACAAAGTTACAGAATTTACATTTTCTGGTTCTTTTGGCTCATAAAACCATGGCAGACCGCACTAACCATGTTGCAGAGCTGAAGAGGTGGTGTCGCGGTGAAGGACTGGAGGAAGAAAAAGCGTTATTGGTAGTGGTCCCAGAAGATGTAGAAGATGTAGAAGATGTAGAAGAAGAAACTGTGGGCACCATAAAATGTTTTGGACGCGTCCGGGTCAGGCCGCATTTTCAACACTGCTTTGAGTTCCCTCACTGTTCTATGTGAATGCAGAGAGCAATTTTCACAAGGAGATGTGCCCAAAGAAGTGGTTAACATGGAAAGTGAATTGAGTTGGCAAATAATCACGGTTGGCGATGCTGCCCCACTTGATGACTTCCGTGTTAAGCTACAAACTCTGTTAGCTGCGGAAGGCAAGACCTTGGAGGATATTAAAGGTCTTCTTCCTAATGCTGCGCCTCAGTCAACTTACCCCGAGTCCCCAGCCAACCCCACTGAGTCCATTCTGCTTGCTGTTGGTGATCTGTTGGAGAAAACCTGTAAACCGACAACTGAAGGTGGCTATCGGCGTTTACGATTGTTCTCTGGAAATCTGCCAATACCCCCCAGTGAAGAGGCATTTGACCACTGGCTTGAACAGGCATGGCTCATGGTGGAAGAAAGTGAATGTTCGGACAGAGAAAAAAAGCGCAGACTAATCGAAAGTTTAAAGGGGCCCGCACTAGAAATTGCAAAATCAGTCAGAGATTCAGATCCTGAAGCATGTCCCTCAGAGTATCTGAATGCATTGGAAGGCGCGTTTGGAAGTGCAGAGTCTGGAGATGACCTCTACTTTTCCTTTCGGTTAATGCAACAGTTACCCGGTGAAAAGCTGTCGGATTTTCTGAGGCGCTTGGAGAGAGCCCTCATAAAAGTTGTCCAGAGAGGAGGGTTCCCAACTAGTAGCAAAGACACCGCTCGTTTGGAACAGCTGTTACGAGGGGCCACCGCTTCTGATCTTATGCTTATTCAGTTGCGTCTCCGGGAAAGAAAGTCCTCACCTCCCACATTCCTCCAGCTATTAAGTGAAATTCGCACTGAGGAAGAGTATGAGGCGTCAAGACGAAGACTAAGATCTTCTGTACAGCCAGTACGGACAAAACATGTTGGAGCTGAAAGCCATGCGGAATTACAGAGTTTGAAAGATGAAGTAAAAGAGCTCAAGACCAAACTAGCCTGTATGAGCTTATCCCCTGCAGCCAAAGAGACACGGCGTAGTGCATCACCGGTATCCACAACCCAGTCAAGTGAACACAGTGATACTTATGAGCTTGCTGCTTTAAAGAAACAAGTCAAACAGCTTAAGCATAAAGTGGAACAAAAAGATGATGCTCCTGAACTGTCTGAAAAGCCCGCTAGAGTAAAAAAAGTTGATGTTTCACCAAAGACAAGCACTCCCAACAGAAACCGACAGCCACTCGACAAACAGTTCTGCTATCGTTGTGGTGAACAAGGACATTATGCGGCTAAGTGTCACAATCCGGAAAACCAGGGCAAGGTTATAAGGAAGCTCATTCAAGCTGTCAAGACAATGAAAGAAAGTACCACGACAAGTAATCCCCCTGACACTAACTGCCATGTCAAACAAGGTTTGCTCACGACAGTCACCCCCGTTGGCATTCCAGAAGGACTAATTGGGCCACCAAGTGTTGTACCCCTCAAAGTCAATGGAACGCCCTGTGACGCCCTATTCAACAGTGGATCGCAGGTCACCATAATATTTGAGTCCTGGTATAAAGCCCATTTGTCTTCTGTCCCAGTGCAACCAGTGACTGGTCTCGACCTTTGGGGTTTAAGTGAGTCTAACGTAAGCAACCCATACCGTGGTTATGTTGTGGTCGATTTTGAGTACCCAGCCGAAGTAACAGGCAGCAACCACATTGTGACAGTTCTGGCCCTGATCTGCCCAAGCCCAAAAGAAGAACATGTTCCTGTCATTGTTGGAACTAACACAAGTCATGTCCGCAGTTTGGTGCAGCAATGCAAGAAAAATGGTGTTGACATAACCAAAACGTTGGGGATCAAGGTCAAAGGTCAATGGAGAAATGTGGTAACTGAAACCATGACCTCCAGTGAAGATGAAGTAGGCTCGGTGATATGGCAAGGCCCCAACCCATTATCCCTACCTCCGGGAGAAGGTATGCAAATAAACTGTAAAGTCAACTTCAAACAGACAGTTGGTCAAGAGATCTTAATGGTTGACTCATCCCCTTTATCTCCACTGCCGGGTGATGTACTGCTGCAGCCCATGGTTGTGCCTGCCAATGCTGATCAGACCAACAATACAATACAATACAATACAATTTATTCTTGTATAGCCCTAGGTCACAACAGAAGTCATCTCAGAGGACTTAACAAAACCATTGAAATCACCAACACAGGTCAGAGAATCAACAGTTAAAACACATGAAGAAAATGTCCATACATGTTGTAGAATGCTAAAGTGTCCTGATCATCACCAATCCTTTCTGTTGGACACTAACTGTCCAACAAGACCCTCCTGCATCGACAAGGAAAAACTCTTAAAAAACCCAGTGGGAAAACGTGAGAAACCTTGGGGAGCACTAGGGAAACCCACAGGGAGGGAGACCCATATGAGAAAGGAATCCGCTCCTCCGGACGGACAGGCTAATGATCTAGGACCTAAGCTAGCTACAGAACGTGGACCAGTGGCCGCTGAACGTGGACAGGTCCGGTGCAGGACCGAAGCACTCCCAGGCGGGTCGGGCGGGGCAGTCCGCAGGTGTAGATGGAAGAGGCCAGGCTCAGAGATCCCGTCATCGTACCATGAAACAGACAATGGGACAATGGGTGAATAGCAATGAACAAACTACAGTCAGAATCCTAAAAATGCTAAACAGATAAAGTAGGAAGGAGGAGAGGATAGTGCTCAAGTTACCATACTTCTCCCAGCAAACTGACTCCCTATGCAGCTTGACTGACACTCTGAGGAGTTTAACCTTCTCCGAGTCTTACCTTCCTAGCCATATGCTAAACTAAAGAGGACTGTTTTAAACCTAGCCTTGAATAAAGAATAACATACAGCATAATATATAACATAATATACAACATAACACAATACATTATTGAATAATATATAACATAATATATAACATAATACAGCATATATATATAATATATACACTACATATTATATATTACCTAATTATATGCTAAATTAAAGTAAAGTGCTTTAAGCCTGGCCTTGAATGTGGAGACCGTATCTGCTTCCTTAACATAAATGGGAAGCTGATTCCACAGTAAAGGAGCTTGGTAGCTAAATGCTCTGCCACCAACAGTGACCTTTGAGACCTTAGGGACCACCAGACGTCTGGCGTTTTGTGAGCGCAACGCTCGACCTGGTTGATATGACACTAACGTGTCTTGGAGATAAGAGGGAGCCAAGCCATTTATGGCTTTATATGTTAAGAGTAGGATTTTAAACTTTATTCTGTACTCCACAGGGAGCCAGTGGAGTGATTTTAACACCGGAGTTATGTGCTCCCTCCTTTTGGTACCTGTTAAGATCCTAGCTGCTGTATTCTGAACGAGCTGGAAGCTCTTCAAAGAGGCTTTAGGGCACGCTGCCAATAAAGCGTTACAGTAGTCGAGCCTTGAGGTGACAAACGCGTGAATGAGTTTTTCCGCGTCACTTTTAGGAAGGAAATTCCTAATTTTAGCGATGTTCCGTAAGTGGAAGTACGCCGTTTTAGTTGCTTGGCTTATATAAGCCTTGAAGGAGAGTTCTTGGTCAAAAATGACTCCAAGATTCCTCACAGTGTTACTCTCGATAATGTCAGTATAATACCCAGTAACCATCTGGTTAGTGAGGGAGTCACGCAGGCGCTTCGGACCGAGTAGGATCACTTCTGTCTTCTCCGGGTTGAGAAGTAGGAAGTTAAGAGTCATCCACATTTTAAGGTCCTTTATGCAGGCACTGAGCTTTTCTAGCTGATCTGTCTGGTTAGGCTTCATCGACAGATAAAGCTGTGTGTCATCTGCATAGCAGTGGAAATTAATTCCAACAGTTTCCGAATCCTAGTGCAAAATCAATCTGGCAGAGAAACCAAAATACCAGTTGGCACAGTCATAGGACACATGTATCGCACTGAAAGTGTCATCTCTATGCCACCCCAAAAGGCAAAAATGCATGAATTGAGCAGCAATCAGATTGACTTTTGTGACTCACCCGTGCCTCAAGAGTGGAAAGCCCGGCTTAGAAAGAAACTGGTTGAACGCTCTCAAGTCTTCTCGGTCGATGAGTGGGATGTTGGTCTGGCCAAAGATGTGGAACACACCATCCGTCTATCTGACTCAAGACCGTTTCTTCAAAGATCACGCCGCCTGGCTCCAGCAGACATAGAGGATGTCAGAAAACATCTGCAGGAGTTGCTGTGTGCTGGTATCATCAAAGAGTCCATGTGCATAGACTACAGGCTTCTCAACAGCAGAACAGTGCCAGACCAATACACTACTCCCTGCATAGATGAAGCCCTCTATTCACTGTCGGGAAGCAAATGGTTTACTGTGCTCGATCTGCGCAGTGGGTACTATCAGATTCCCATGGCAGAGGAAGATAAAGAGAAGACAGCATTCATCTGCCCGCTCGGCTTCTTCCAATTCGAAAGAATGCCACAGGGAATAACTGGTGCCCCTGCAACTTTTCAAAGATTAATGGAGAGGACAGTCGGTGATATGAATCTCCTTCAGGTCTTGGTCTACTTAGACGACCTCATAGTCTTTGGAAAATTTTTGGAGGAACATGAAGAGCGACTGCTCAAAGTTTTGGATCGTCTCGCAGAAGTGGGGCTGAAGATCTCCTTGGATAAATGCCAGTTTTGCCAGCCAGAAGTGAAATACTTGGGGCATATCGTGTCTGCTCAAGGTGTCTCCCCTGATCCCCAGAAGATTGAGGCTGTCATTCCTGGCCTCAACCAAAAGAGCTTAAGTCTCTTCGTTCGTTCTTGGGCTTTTGTGGATACTACCGAAGATTTATTGCAAACTATGCTGCTATTGTAAGACCCTTGACGGAACTAACCAAAGGTTATGCCCCAACGCAAAAGAACCGAAAGAAGAGTGCTGAACAAAACAAGTCCTACCTGAAAGAGTCTGAACCCTTTAGAGAGCGGTGGGATGATTCCTGCACCCAAGCCTTTCACCAGATCATCTACTGCCTTACGCATGCACCTGTTCTGATTTTTGCAGATCCAACCAAGCCCTATGAACTTCATGTGGATGCAAGCTTCAAAGGACTGGGAGCTGTCCTGTACCAGCCGCAAGAGGACAATGAGTTAAGGCCAGTTGCATTTGCTAGCAGGAAGCTAAGCCAGGCTGAGAAGAGATACCCAGTACATCAACTGGAGTTTCTGTCGTTAAAGTGGGCAGTGGTGGATCGCTTTCATGACTACTTATACGGTCCTCGATTTACAGTGCGTACAGATAACAATCCGTTGACGTACGTGCTGTCTACTGCCAAGCTCAATGCAGTCGGACACCGGTGGCTTGCAGCGCTATCTACATATGACTTCAATGTTCACTATCGTCCCGGCAAGCACAATATCGACGCAGACATCCTGTCCAGAAACTTTGAGAGTACAGAATGGGAGACAATTCCAGAGGCTGCTGTCAAGTCCATCTGCAAAAAAGTTCATGTGTCAAAGTCAAAGTCAAGTAAATAATGAGAAAACAAGGGCTACAGCTGTATGTGTGTTAATAAGTTTCGCTATGTTACTTGGAAAGAAGCATTAATGACAGAATGAAGAATTACGGACATTATATGGTAACAATTTCATAACTTTTTGAATCTAAGCATTCATATAGCATTCAATTTAAACTTTTCACTTAGTACAAAAAACTTAGGATGTATAAAAAACAATTTAAATTTATTTTAACATGTGTGGAGCAACTCCCACAGGGTCGGACAAAATTACCTTTAATTTGATAAAGTTTAGGTCTGAAAATGACCATCTCTTGACTAGTTGATGACACAACCTCTACTGTCCCAATTCCACCTTTTTTGCACGCTTGTAACCCGCGCACTCAAACCCTTGAGTGCACTAAAAACACAGACTTGTCTCTGACAAGGCATATGGAGCTCCCTGCTGGAGAAGTATAGTAAAAGCCCTATGCTCTTCTACTACAGCCTCAGTCCTGGATCTACAGCCTCCAGATTAGTTATAATTTCAATTCTGTGTTTTTACTGTTTATTCTCTGATCTGTTGTAGGTAAATCCACAGCTTTGTAAAGTCCTCAGAGGAGGATTGTTGCTGTGGTTTAGACACACATACACAATACATTGAATTGATACCTACATTTTAACTTTGGCCTTTAAGTAGCTACATCCAGTATGTATTCAGAAAGGTGTCTTTGACCTGACACACAGCTGGTGATGTCACATGTCGACGTCCCAGACTGCTCTCTCTCTCCTCTGTCTCCAATCGTCACATGATCATTTCTCTGTGGTTTCAAATGTGGTTCAGAATCTGAAGTGGCCTCCAGAGTCTGCTCCCAACACTGTTTATCGGAGACTTAAAAGGAGGTCTGTACACTGGTTTCTCTCTCTCTGATCTCTTTATGGTCAAAAACATTAGAAACAGAACAAAACAGAAACGTAGGCACCCAAGCTTTACTGACACCATGAAACATCAGGTCAAAGGTTGAGAATCCTGAGGACACAAACCTCCGTCTGTAATAGATCCATGGTTTAACGCCTCGTATCGAGGATCATAAAAACTAATGACTCCTGTTGTGCGCGATGGCGTCCCCTGCGGCCGCGCCTCAGGACTGCGGCTCATATTGCAGTCAATGAGGCATTAATTAACCTAATCATCAACAAACTGCTGGGTTTTAATGTCTTCACAATTTATAACAGAAAGAGAGACCAGAGAAATAGAGCGAGAGACCAGAGGAAGAGAGAGATCAGAGAGAGATGAGAGTGACAGACCAAAGAGAGACCAGAGAAAGACCAGAGAGACCAGAGAGAAAGACCAGAGAAAAAACAGAGAGAGACCAGAGAGCGACCAGACAGACAAGAGAGGGACCAGAGAGCAGCCAGAGGAAGAGAGACCAGAGAGAGAGAGACCAGACCACTGGCTTCCTGTGGAGTACAGAATAAAGTTTAAAATTCTTCTCTTGGCATACAAAGCCATAATTAGCTTGGCTACTTCTTATCTCCAAGACATGTTAATGTCTTATCAACCAAGCCGAGCACTGCGCTCGCAAAACGCCAGACGTCTGGTGGTCCCTAAGGTTTCAAAAAGCACTGTCGGGGGCAGATCATTTCAGATTCAGAATCATTTATTTGCCATTTTCAGTAAAACCACATTGGAAAAACTGTGCAAGACTACCCCAGTGTGCACCAGACAGACGGCACACATCAGAGCTCTTGCCACGGCGCCATCTTTATGGCGCCATGCGATTTAGCTACCAAGCTCCTTTACTGTGAAATCAGCTCCCCAGCCACGTTAAGGAAGCAGACACTGTCTCTACATTTAAGGCCAGGCTTAGAACACTCTTTTTCAACTTAGCATTTGGTTAGGTTGTTGTCTGGTCAGGTTTCGTCCGGTCTTGGAGTCTGCGTATGTGGGACCCGGCCCGCTGCATCTTCAACCCTTCGTTCTAGGCTAAGCTAAACTCCTCAGACTGCCAGTCAAGCTGCATAGGGAGTCAGTTTGCTGGGAGAAGTATGGTAACTTCAGCACTATCCTCTCCTTCCTACTTTATCTGTTTAGCTTTAGGATTTTGACTGTAGTTTGTTCATTGCTATTCACCAGTTGTCTCATTGTCTGATTCATGGTGCAATGACAGGACCTAGTAGGACCGCTAGTAGCGACGCTACTAGCTTAACTATGGCTTACTGGTAGCGTCACTATAAACCAAGTAACTTTTCTGTAGCTAAGCTATCTTATTGATCAAGCGCAGTAGCATCCTCCAAAGCTATTTTCGCACACATACAGGACAGTAGTAAGAGCACACAGGGATCACACACAATATATATACAAATAAGTAGTAGCTATGTTTCTTAGCGAACATAACTAGCTGTAGATGCTGAAAATGGTTCAATACCAGTCAAATATATATATATGTAGTAGTAGTGCAGTTATATACTGTACAGTTAAATAGTGCCAAAAAGTGACATGAGGTAAAGTGACATTGTTCTGTGACATCCTGAAGTTGCAGTATTGCACATTGCACATGATTTAAGAATTTACTTATTTACAGATGAATGAAATTTACAGGCTCAGCAGTTCTTATTGTACAGTCTGACAGCAGCAGGAAGGAAAGACCTACGGAACCTCTCCTTCACACAGCGAGGGTGAATTAGTCTGTCACTGAAGCTGCTCTCCAGAGCAGAGAGTGTCCTGCAGGGGGCGACAGTCATGGTCCAGCATAGATGTTAGTTTGCTCAGGACCCTCCTGTCCCCCAACTGCTGCACTGTGTCCAGGGAACAGCCAAGGACAGAGCTGGACTTCCTGATGACCTTGTCCAGCTTCCTCCTGTCCCTCTCTGTGATGCTGCTGCTCCAGCAGACCACACCGTACAAGATGGCTGATGCCACCACAGAGTCATAGAAAGTCTTCAGGAGTGGCCCCTGCACTCCGAAAGACTTGAGCCTCCTCAGGTTATGTATATACATAAATTATATATATATATATATATATATATATATATATATATATATATATATATATATATAACAATGGTTTTGTTAAGTCCTCTGAGATGACTGCTGTTGTGATTTAGGGCTTTACAAGAATAAATTGTATTGTATTGTATTGACCAGAGAGAGATCAGAGAAAGAGACTGCATGAACTCATTTATTGCACAGATATAGAATAAAGACCACTTAAAATCCACAAAAGCATCAATAAAACACAGGATAAATACTCTTTGTTCAGATGCGACATCACAACACAAGATAATACAACATAAATACTGTGATAAAAAAACATGGTAAATCTACACTACTATCTAACTCTACTCTAGTTGAACACATTAAAGCTGGGGTCTGTAACTTCATAAATAACATTTAATTTGAACAGAAAACTCCTGTACAAGTGAATGTGAACAAATCAGACACATCCTGCTGTCGTCATCTTTTGTATCAGAAAGAACCCTGTGAGTCACTATCTGCTTGGAACGATGCGTGTCCACGGCAGGAGATGAAACTAATATCCATCAGTCCCACACTCGTCAACACTATTTTACTGTTGTTTAATGATAGAGGAAACTGAAGCACCTGAAGGAAACCTTCACAGACATGGGGAGAAGATGCAAACTCCACATAGAAAGATCTGGAGCAGAACATCCTGGGTTCGATTACCCAGGAAATTCTGCTGTGAAGCACAAGTACCACTACAGAGAGACCAGAGAGAGCAAGGCCAGAAAGAGACTAGAGAGAGCGACCAGAGAGAGAGAGCAGAGTCACACATACTCCTTCAGAGGGACACTGCTGGTGCTGATTGGTTTGCTGGTCTCCTGCATTGTCGGTGGGGAGTTGGCAAAGCTGCGGCCTGCGAACCCGCGGCGGTAGCGCCCGCCCTTCTCGATGGCCGGACAGGTGGAGGAGAGCACGGCGCCGCTGAGCATTAGGATGACTGCAGCCGCCCAGCCCAGGTAGATGGCCTGGCCCAGCTCACGCTTGTGCATCACCGGAACGTTGGGGTTGTAGAAATCCCGTACCACCGTGTTGGCGGTCCAGGACACAGGGACCAGGACGCAGAGACCCGTGAGGATAAAGAGCACACCGCCGGAAAGCGCAATCCCGGCCTTTGCTCGGCGGTCGTCACCGGCGCAGGTGGTGCACTTCATACCGCAGCAGGAGACGGTGCAGGACAACCAGCCCATGAAAATGGCGATGCACATGAGGGCGCGCGCAGCCTGGATGTCGGGGGGCAGAGCTAACATGGAGTCGTAAGTCTTACACTGCATGTGGCCTGTGGTCTGGTACACACAGTTCATCCAGATGCCCTCCCACTTGATCTCAGACGTCAGGAGGTTTGGACCAATGAAGGCGGAGACTTTCCACTGAGGCAGCGCCGTGACTGCGATTGCCATGATCCACCCGGTGACTGCACACGTGAAGCTGATGAGCTGCATCCCTGTGTTCACCATGACGACGGGAGGAGCGTAGAGTAGTTTAGTGTAGTGTTGGTGTGAGAAGGGAGGCGAGACTAACGGGTCGATAATAAACACGAGATAAAGTCTTGTTCAGTCGACGAGGACCGTTTTTGTGAGAATCCACTCCGTTGTGTCGAAGAATGTCTTCACTAAATTCTCTAAGAACAATAATAATGGAAATCCAGGTCCAGAGAGAGACCAGAAAGAGGAAAAGTAAATGCTTCTTCAAATGGATCTCTGACTTTGAGAATATTAAGAATCGTCCATAAAGGTTCAGTCTATCATCATGAAAAAATGTCTCCAGAGAAACAAAATATGTTCAATTAATAATGAAAATCTGAGCCACGTGTCACATTTCCACAGAAGGATCTGTTTCAGGGATCGTCTTCCTCTCAAAACAGAGACGTCTACTGGTGCTCGATGGCGCAGCTTCTGCTGTTGCTCGATGGTTTGGTGAAGACTGGGAAAATCTTTGTGAGAAATAAGTTCAGTGCAGTTTGTCCAGAAATAAACAAATGATTTTCAATGAATAATGAAAATCCAGAGCTTAAGTATCGGCTTCATCGTCCACTCGACTTCTCGCTTCCAAAAAGTTGAGTTTTGAGACATAGAAACAGTCGTTGTTCCACAGACTTCTTAAGGTCCAGGTGAATCCACAGGCGTTTGCTCAGTTACAGAGATGAAGTCTGACGAGACCAAAGGTTCCTCCAGAGAGAAACCAGCCAACAGTCTCTGCAGCGTTACCGTCTCTCAGAGTTTAAACGCAGTGGGTTTAGAAGGCTTGGGTCTCATTCACTTTTTCCTGGAAAATCCAACTCTTTGAATTTAAACATGTTCATGGTAGTCTTTCCTCTTTAAGCCTTTATCTTTCAGCCCGAGGTTAAAGACTAGAAGTTAAAGTGTTGCTTCCAAATAAACACAGACTTCGAGCCTCTGATCCAGGATTAAGGAACATGAAAACACATGTTATTGAAGATGTAACATCCCAGAGACCAGGAGCAGAAGTTAATCCACACTGAATTCGATGCAATGGTTATAGCCGAGTTTCATCCAATCGTCACGGTTTCAACAGAGACTGAAGAACCCTCTGCTTGAACCAAAGAGTTCCAGTCGTCCGTCAAATGTCACTTTTCAAAATTGGTTCAAAAACACACTTTATCTTCATCTCATCTGAGCTCTGCGTGAATTACTGAGGCTTCCATAGCAACAGAGGATCTGGGTCTGATCTGGTGCAGGTCCAGTCTGGTCTGGTCTGGTCCACAGTGTAAAGGATACTGGAGTGTCGGTTTACCTCAAACACATCGCTGCCACATGAGACCAGGATCAGTGACGAGGAAACAGGAAGTGGGACAAACACAGTGAACCCATCACAAACTCATTGTTGATGATTTGTGTTGATTAGAAAATCAGGATCATGAGAATATTGTCTTCAGGAATCATTTGAAGAGAGGACCAGACCGGAACCAGACAAATGCCAAATGAGCAGACCTGAGCCCTGCTGGTGCAAACAGGCTGTAGATTGAGGTTGAATCTCCTGCTGTGATTCTTCAGTGTCAAATTCCAAAACGAACAAAGTGAGAAGCAGCTCAATGCAGCTAATCCCCCTCAAACACAGGCCTGTTTCAGATCCACAACTGTCTCTGAATCTCAACACAATAGTGATTTGGTGAAGTCCTCCCCCCTGAGCTGCTGAAGTGGTCCTCAAGATCTCCTCCCCCTCCCCCCCTCCACCAAAGAGAATGGTATGAGCCTGGTCTCAGCGCCTTTGAGTGAGACTGAACAGATAGACAAAGCTGACAGACTCAGTACTCTACCTGGTGCTTATGTTTCCGCTACACTTTAGAATCTGGTACCCCGTCCTTGCAACCTACACACAAAAAAGCACTATCTGGGAATATCCTTGGTAACCATGGCTTCTAGCAGCATTCGGGCCTATCACTGTCAGTTAGAACCAGGATCAAGAGGGACTGAAGGAGGATCTGGTACTGGTTACAGAGGACCAGAGGAAACATTCCCAATGAGGGGAGTCGAAACAGGGCTTATAAATTCAACATATTTTTGTATCGCTCTAAATCCCAACAGCAGTCATCTCTGAGGACTTAAAAGGGAACTACAATTATAAAGAACACAATTGTTTTGTTTACACCTTCAAAAAGTCCAATTTCAGATCCAAGAGGACCAGCTTCACTCAGCCGTCAGCCCAAAGAGGCAGATACTGACTCACAAGGATCCAATAGATTTTTCAACACAGCCTTCACTCTCTCCTTGTGTGAATTAAACATTTTGTGAAACGCGATCGTCCTCTTGTTTACGTGACCGTGGAAACCGTCACCAGGGCAACACACACACACACACTATGTCACTGCACTAAAAGCAGATAGTTTATTGATCCTGCATAGGTGAAATTCAAGTGTCCAGTAGCAGCAAAAATAAAATTGATTATTCTAAAAAGATAATAGTAATAATAAGCAACAGCCCTTCAGGTCACAGCAGCAGACGTGGAGTAGCTGCTCGGTTCGGACCATTTTCTCTGCTCTAGTCCAGAGTAAAAGGCTGAATGTTTCATTAGCATTTTTTATAAAGTGATCCTTTTTCCAGGGGAATTTCACCTGATCTGCTCTTTAGGATCATGAATACTCTGTTCCCGTCTAGACCAGTGCAAAACCATGAACACTGTACTGCAGCAACATCTCAGGCAGAAAAAAGCAAAAAAATAACGATTGTTAAGCATAAAATAACTGTTTCAGAGCTACTCAGGATTTGCTGCCATTTCCAGCACAAGACTCCTGTTCACTCACAGTAAGAAACATTAGGTGTTACTTTTTAAATACAATTTTATTTACAGTTAAAACATTTAAACTCTAAAATCAGGCTTTTTACAATGAAACTTTACACAAAACATAAGAGACCAGAGATTTGAAAAAAATAATAATGTATAATTATTATTTTTTTTCTTGTAAATAGATGAGTTTGTACCTAGTGCAGTTTCAGTTTTTGAAAGAAGAGACTAGGGAGGAAGACTAACCAGAAGAAAATGTTAGATTGGGTCCAACTCTCAGACCAATAGAACTCTGTATCAAACCCATGTATCTACAGACAGCGGCAACTGTTTTAGCCAGAACTAGTTTCACATCATGTATGTGTGATGTCACAGATCAAAGAGGACTCTCAGCCAATCAGCTCCCAGCCTGGGGAGTCAGCTACTGACTCCCAGGGCTGTCTCTGACATAGAAGAATATGTTTTCTAAGATGAAGACAGATTGCTGTGGGGAAAGTCAGGTACCCGAGCTTTAGTTAGTCTGGGACATCGTCCTGAAGACTGATCGTCGAGAGATTTAGATTTTTATGAATGAAATCAGTAGAAAAAGTGTCATGAAAATATAAAAATCTACATAATACATTTTAATCAAGCTTGTGTATTTTCTGAAAGTTTATTACAGAAAATGAAAACGTGTTAAAAAAATAGAGGCTCCCTTAAAGTCTTGATACAAGACTCAAATTCGTACAGAACTTCAGGATAAAAGGCTCCAAATCTGCATCTTTTAAAATGGAAAGAATCAGATTCAAAACACTGGATTTTTCTGAATGTTGCAACTCGACACACTGCAAAAAGTGATGAGAAAAATAAAGAGCACATTCTGACTTAACAACATCCAATGGGACAAAGCAAAATTATCTGGTTTTTAAAAAGATACAAGAAATGTCTCCCTTGGACTGCAAAATGCAACAGTTCTGGAAATAAGACTAAATGTCTTTGTCCCATTGGAGAATCTGGTTTTAAGACAGAATGTGCTCGGATTAAAATTAAAAACCACACTCGTATGTTTTGCAGCGTCGACAGCTTGAGTAGGAGGATTAGTAATAGTAATAAGTAGATGATAGATGAGGGGTGGAGGTCAGTGTCCCAGGAAGCTGAAGACACTTCTCTGAGTCACAGACGGAGGTTTGTTTTCTCTACAGATTCTCTTCGGAGCAGAGTTCTGGAAATTTGAGGCACTGCGCTTCACCTGGAAACAAGAGACATGAGAGAAACATGAAAAATAGAGACATGACAGAGACACATTAAAGGTCCCATATTCCACTTTTCTCTGCTGTTTTCCCCAAAGTAGATTTTTTACTGCTTTTCTCAAGCTTTAGCGTGGACCTTTTACGAGAGAGCAGAGGAGTTTGTCACTGATCGGACGCCCTCCAGTGGTGAGACTGAGAAAGCACAACAGGTCAGCTCCAGTTTCATATCTTTCAAAGATTATGCTGTAAATAATGATGTTTACTTTGTCATTTCATGTTATTAGAATTAACAGAGACTCGAGAGTAAAATAAACTGTACAGCCAAGACTCCTCACTGTAAGTAAGTCATGTTTTTTTAATATAACACCTTTCACAGAAAGAGTCACAAAACGTCTCTGCCTCCTGTAGGCCAGGGGTTCCCAAAGTTTTTAGCCCGCGACCCCCATCATAAATGCCCTGCTAACCCGCGACCCCCGCCCCCCCCCCCCAACAGCCCTTTCGTCACATGAAATGAGCATGTGTGACACAGTGATGGGCTTGGTGGGCTCCCTCCTCAGCAGAAGTGGAGCGCATTTCTTGCGGCTCGCCATCACTGTTCTCCTACCGCGGTAAAGTGGGCCGGCTTTCCGGAGTCAGCGGTAAAGAGGTCCGCACATTAAAAGCGGGCGGCCGCTTTCTGCTGTTACTTTATGCGGTTCATCCCCGCGGCTTCTCTTTCCAAAGTTACTGTCAGTAAAGGCATAAACCGGCCACCCGCTTTTAATGTGCGGACCTCTTTACCTTTGACTCCGAAAAGCCGGGCCTCTTTTCCCTCTCTTCGCACCATCAGCCTGACCCCTGATACAAGTGACTTTTCTCCCCCTCCGGGTTTTTCTGTTGTGGATATTAACCACGTTTCATTTTAAAGCAGGTATTATTTATTTGTAGCCTCCAAACACCTTTAGTTTTAGCAAACAACAGCAGGACACGCTTTGTCGCTGCGCATGATGTGAGCTGTGTTACGTGATGATTTTGATTGACGCTGCAATGACTGGGACAAATTTACTAACGTTATTAAAATATATTATAGTCTCCAAACACAATTTAACAAGTAGTCCTTTTGAAACAAATCAAATGCTAAATAAATATTTAAGGACTTTATATTTGCTCCAAAAAAACAACTTTTTTTTTTGAGCAAAAAAAATCTTTTTTTTGTGTGTGGAATCATCTTGCGACCCCCCCAGGGGTTCCCGCGACCCCCCGGGGGTCGGGACCCCCACTTTGGGAACCACTGCTGTAGGCAACCAGTTCCTCCACTGTGCAGTCACAGACCTACGGTACGGTTTTATGTATGATTTTAGACATAAAGGAAACTGGAGGAATTTAAGCCAGTACCTTCTTATCGCCCTGTAGTCCATCCTGATAACATTTTATTGGAATATTTTAAGACAGCATTAAAATAAATTCAGGAGGAACCCTACAGTCTCTTAAATGAAAGGACCTGAGATGACGGTGTCTCCCTGGTTTCTATAACTGTAGCATCTTTCCCACCTGTCTGTGGGTGTTGTCCTTTGTCCCCTCCTTCTCCGGGGACAGGGTCTGGAACAGGAAGCCTCTGGAGTTCCTTGTGGCCAGAGGGTTCCCGTCTGATATACAGGCCAGTTTCTGTAGCATGGACTGAGGCTGGCTGAGGAGAGAGCCCCTCCTCACCTAAGAGAGAAGACACAGAAGGTCAACACACTGTAGAGAGTGAGAGAGAGAACAGTATGTTTTCGACATAAAACACAAACCGGTAAGTGTTGAATGGGCTTTTGGAAAGGATTCAAAGCAACAGTGGGTTTCTTCTCAGCTGCAGGGACCTCTGGAGGCTCTGTGGGGAAAAAAAAACCACTCGTGAAAATGCCTTCGGTCTGTTGCCATGACGACTCCTCGGTCTCCAAAGCTCTAAGACGCAGACGCACCTTTCTTCTCTAGTTTCTTCTGAGTCAGTTTTTTGGCCAGTTTCATGAAGCGACTGTCCTCCTCCCCAATCTGCTGCTCCTCTGGGTCGACTTCAGATGGTTTCCCCTTTGTTTCAGACTGAGGAGAGAAACACCTTTGACGTCTCTGTCCTGTTCTCCCTCTCCCCCCTCTGGTCTCTCACCTGGTCTCGCAGCCACTGCTCTCTCTCCAGTCTCTCTCTTCGTCTTTGGACTTCTGTGAGGTCCAGTTCTTCATCCTCTTCCTCTTCCTCAGCTCCGTCTACTCCTCTGTCTGTGAAGAACCCATCGTCTGCACCAAAAACAGGTCTGAGGTCAGTACAGAGCCCTTACCCCCTCCTCACCCAACCTCTGACCTCCTCCTCACCCATGTGCTTCCAGCGGAAGCGGCGAGCTCGTCCTGGTCCGTCTGAGTGCAGGTCTCCGTCCGCCAAATACCTCTCCTGGTACAAACGCAGACGTCTCTTATCCTCGTCCATCACTTGCTTCCTGAAAGAGACCAGAGAGAGTGAGAGCAGAAACCAGAGAGAGACCTCCTGCTGCCAGCAGAGGGAGCAGCGTCTGCAGTCAGAGCTCCCTGTGACTTACATGTGGATCTTGTTGACCTGGTTGTGCAGCTCCTCATCAGAAGGCAGATCCTCCAGAATCTCCTCCTCTTCGTATTCGCTGTCGTCTGCATCATCGTCATCATCACTGCCCATGTCTGACCCCGACAGCTCCGCCTCCGACTCCAGGTAGTCTGCCAACCGCCTGGACCAGGAGAGAGACCATGAGTGACAGGAGGGAGAGACCATGAGTGACAGGAGGGAGAGACCATGAGTGACAGGAGGGAGAGACCATGTGTGACAGGAGGGAGAGACCATTTGTGACAGGAGGGAGAGACCATGTGTGACAGGAGAGTCCATGGGGTATGCAACAGTTTTGTTCAAGTCTTTATAACACATTTACAATTACAAGCAGCAGCTTTAAAGGTCCCATACTGCAATTTTTGACAGTTCTCTGGTTTAAAAGTAAAGCCTGCTTCACACGAGACGATTTTAAAATTGTCGGCCAATTTTCCTAACCTGAGAGACCCCACACACGGAGATGAAAAAAATCGAGGGTCTTACCACTTTGGTCGTACAATGTGTGGTGCGCAGCCACACGGCAAAATCACGCAAACCACACACAAACCGATTTCACCCCCGAGCATTCCCAGGTCAGACGGAAATCTCACAAAATCTCTCGAGATCAAGTGTGACTTCAGAGTAATGAAGCCTTTGTCCCTAATCAATGTGGTTAATGTGTTGATAACAGCCCCAACCCCCCAGATTATTCATATTTCGCGCTGTTACTGCCCCTGAGCAATATGAAGAACACCTCCGTGCTGTACTCATCCTTTGTTGCTAGACGTAGCAGACCCTGTTGTGCCCTGTGGGCCTCTATCTTATATTTGTGAGTATATAAGACACATTACTTTTACTCAATAGTTCAGTAACGCTAGATAGTCTGTTAAGCATGCTAACCAACGTCTTTATTGACAGTAACCTCACCCCCAGGACGGGGAACAACATTTCAGCGCGGACAGCCTTTCCCAGTGTATGGACCCGCTACCACTGTGTTCGCTTCTATGCCGTTTTCCCTGATATTAACAGCAAAAACAGCAGGTCAACTTGGAGAAAATGTGTTTTGGATGTAAATATAAGAATTTCACCAGAAGATGAGGAATGCACAAGTGTAGCTGGACTTTCTATTCACGGGATCTGCCTTTTAAATCTGTGACAAATCTGTTTCTGCGAGCCACTTTACCAAATATTGCTTGTTTACCATGAAACTTGACTTACTCAAAAGCTGATCTTGAAACCCGTGTTATTCCCACATTGAAAGATGCAGAACTCACATTTTCTTCTTCTTCTTGGCTTTGTGAGGAGCGAAAACTGCCTCCATCTCCTCCTCCTCCACCTCATGGTCCTCCTCCACCTCTTCCTCTTCTCCACTGCTCTCCTCACCCTCATTCTACAGAAAACATTACATTACAGTCTAAAAGACCAGCGATAGAGCAACCAGAGGCAGAGAGAGAGAGACCAGGGGAAGATAGTGAATCCAGATGAGAGCCATAAGACAACGTCAAAATTTAAACAGAAGGATAAACAAGAGACAAACCACTGATTTAAGCCCAAAAGTGTAAAACAAACTTACTGAGCAAGATAAGTCGATAAACCTGTCCATACAATCTGTGTTAAGACTGTATACAGATGGACAATGCTATTTGTATACAGCCTGATTTGCAAAGCTCTTGCAGTTTCTCACCTGTCCCGTTTGACTTTCTTCATCAGACAGAAACTTGAACTCGTACTCTTCTTCCTCCTCGTCAGGTTTCTCTTCAGGTTTGTCAGTGCTGTAGCAGGAGATTTACATTAACACAGCACAAAAACGTGAAAAATGCACTCCAGTTGGAAGTTTACCTGTTTTTATAAGGTGAGGTATTCAACGGACCTACAGGGAAGAAATTACGAAAGACCATGTGATTACAGTACTAGCTGGATTATAAAGAACGCTGGAGAGAGACCAGATAGAAACAAGAGGGAGACCAAAGAGAGACACCAGAGAGAGACACCAGAGAGAGACACCAGAGAGAGATTAGCAAGCGAGACCAGAGAGGGAGTAACCAGAGAGAGAGAGACCAGGGTAAGAGAGACTCACTCACTTTGACTGGGAAACTTTCCGGAGCAGAGGCCCAGCAGCTCCATCTCCTCTCTGCTCTCCTCCTCTTCCTTCTTGTGTAACATATTGTTTTCAGCCTGAGTTTGTGGGAAAGCTCCAGAGCACAGTCCGATAAGCTCCTCCTCCCCCAGTCCCTCCCCCTTCTGCCCCGTGAAGGCCCCTGAGCAGAGGCCCATGAGCTCGCCCATGTTGGCGTCCATGGCGTTCTCATCCAGACTGCCCAGGACCAGCTGCCGTTTGTGGGAGGCCGGCGCTCCGACTCTGGGCCCCACGTTCAGGAACCCGTCGGCGTCCAGCAGTTGAGAGTGAGGCTCATCCTCCAGAGAGAAGCGGCCCAGGGAGAGAGGAGCAGAGGCCTCCCCCACCAGAGGACCAGAGTCTGGGGAGGGAGGGGCGTAAAGGTCCTGAGAGTCCTCCACAGGTAAGCAGAGAGACGGCTCCGACAGCTTACCAGAACTCTGAGAGGACATACAATATGAAAGAATATAAATGAGACCAGAGAGAGAGGACAGAGACAAGAGAGAGACAGAAGAGACCAGCGACAGAAGAAACCAGAGAGAGAACCGGTTTTCTGACTCACTTTTGAGGCCGAGCCAAGGAAGCTGGGCCTGAACAGAGAGGGGGAGGGCGAGCGGAACACTGACGCACACAGGCCTCTGGGGGCGCCGCGAGTCACTGGCTGGTACGAAGTCAGCATCGAACCAGGAAGATCAAAACTGCTGTTGTGACTGTGGTCCTTCATCAAGGACGAAGAGTCATCCTCCTCTGGACACAGGGACAGATCATTAGAAGGCACATCCAGAGAGAGAACGAGAGAGCAAGAGAGCATGACAGAGAGAGACCAGAGAGAAAGACAGAGAGAGACCAGAGAGAAAGACAGAGAGAGACCAGAGAGAAAGACAGAGTGTGACCAGAGCTCACCCATTTTGCTGCTGCCGTCTTGTCCGGAGGCACCTGCTCTTCTCAAACCGTCACTGGAGCAGAGAAAGATGAAATGACATCAACAACTGGACTTAAGGACACGTTACACTTTAGGACTCTTTTGAATGCGCTGGCAAACGGCTGCAGGTCCTAAGTAGCTCTGAAACAGTTGTTGTTGTGTGCCTAGTTATTTTTCTTGCTTTTGAGATGTTGCTGCTGTACAGTGTTCATGGTTTTACACTGGTCCAGACTGGAGTGGAGAGGAGAGGAGTCATGGTCCGAACCAAGCGTATCAGGTGAAAATCCACTGGAGGAATACTAACTTTTTGAAAATTGCTAATGAAGCATTCAGCCTTTTACTTTGGACCAGAGCAGAGAAAATGGTCAGAACCAAGCGGCTACTCCACCTTGTGACCTGTCCTGCTCCACCCAGCGGCTCCTCCACCTCTGCTGCTGTGACCTGAAGGGCTGTTGCTGATTATTACTATTGTTAGCAAAAATAAAAAATAAAATTGATTATTCTAAAAAGCTGCTTCTGGACACCTGAATTTCTCTGACGGGGGGTCAATAAAGTATCTATCTTTAAAACAGGGGTCTCAGAGCTTCCCTCACTGGGAGTCTGGGCTTATACGTTATACCAGTACATTATTTTAAAGATAATTTTATCGAGAACAACTACATAATGCGTACATATGTCTGCTCCAGTGTCCATATATTCTGCACACAAACACATGATAAGAATAGGGAGGAGCCCAGAGAAAGGAGCATAGGAGGAGCCAAACGTCTTAGCAGCAGGAGGAGGTGCTTTCTCACCCGGTACGTGAGCAGGAGTTTCCTGGGAACAAGAGTAGAGTCCCCTCAGTGTGAAGGAGGTCTGGAGTCACAGGAGCACGAGACACGTTCCTGATGCTGGGAGCCACATTGCCCTCCTCCTCCGGTTCATCTGCTCCCAACAGCTCCTCCACGCCCTGAAGACATCCACAAAGAGAAGAGCATGTTATTAAAGCTGGGCCACCTGCCCGCCAGTTGACCCTCCTCCTCACATCTGCCTCAGTCTGCACTCTCCTCCTCCTCACGTCTGCAGTCAGTCTCTGATCTACTCCTACTCACCTCTGCCTCAGAGTCAGTCATCTCCTCCTCCTCCTCCTCCTCCTCTCCCTCCTCGTTGTCTAGTCTGTTCAGTTCTGCTTTCCTCGCTCGCTCCTCTCTCCTCCTCTGAGCCATCGCCAGCTGCAGACGCTCCTTTAGAGACAACAGCTTTGCTCCTGCGACAAAAAACAACAATTATCTATTTGTCCTGACGTATTACCGCCCTGCGGTCTCGCGTAGTCATGTGTACGGATGGTGTCAGGTGACGCACCTGGTTTGGTCAGTGCTGGTTTCTCTTCTTCCTCCTTCATGGTTACAGTCATAGTCTCAGAGAGAAGCTCCTCTTTCCCTGAGGTTCCAATCTCTTTCCTCACAATGTTCACCTGCAGAGGCCGCTCTTTCTGAGGCTGCACTGGAGCTATGACGTGACGCAGGTACCGAGCCTTTAAGAGCTCCACACCTGAAAGAAAAATACACGGCCTCAGTCCTGGGTCTGCGCCCTCAGTCCTGGGTCTGCGCCCTCAGTCCTGGGTCTGCGCCCTCAGTCCTGGGTCTGCGCCCTCAGTCCTGGGTCTGCGCCCTCAGTCCTGGGTCTGCGCCCTCAGTCCTGGGTCTGCGCCCTCAGTCCTGGGTCTGCGCCCTCAGTCCTGGGTCTGCGCCCTCAGTCCTGGGTCTGCGCCCTCAGTCCTGGGTCTGCGCCCTCAGTCCTGGGTCTGCGCCCTCAGTCCTGGGTCTGCGCCCTCAGTCCTGGGTCTGCGCCCTCAGTCCTGGGTCTGCGCCCTCAGTCCTGGGTCTGCGGCCCCAGTGTTATTATCATTACATTTTGTGCGTTTGATCCATTGGATTCTCTAATCTGTCGTTAGTGAATCCACAACAGTCCACACAGTGAGTATTTGAAGATTAAACTGATCGTCTCTCACCGATGTTTGGTTGTGGTGGATCCAAATGCACAAATGCTCCTTCGTCTGGGCAGAGCTTGGCAACAGGAGGAGGGTCCAGTCCCAGTTCTCTGAGCCTCGAACGCTTGTCCTTCCTAGGCTTCAACTCCTCTTTCACCTCCTCCACAAAGACATGCTTCTCCTCCTCCATCACCACCACAGGCTCAGCCTCAGCTCCAGCTTTATCTTCTTGCAAACTCTCAGACAGAAACAGCAGTGGTTCAGGGGCCTGGTCGGACTGGGCGTCTGTGGAGGTACAGGGAGTGTCCTCAAGCTGAGAGAGAGAGTCTTTCTGTGGGGAGGAGGTGGCACTCGGGTGGGGGAGCTCCGTCTGGACTGGAGGGAGGTCTAAAGATGGACTTGGTAGGTCTGGTTCAGGAGAGGGAGGCACTGGTTCGGATGGGGGCGGGATAGACAAAATGGCAGAATATTTTGTAGACCTACGAAAAAAACAATTTTGCATATTACCATTATATAAATAATTACTACCAAAAAAGACAGAACAGTTATGTACAGCCTTGGTCTCTGTCCCTCCCTGGCCAGACTCTTCCCTCCCTCCCTCCCTCCCTCCCTCCCTCCCTCCCTGGCCGGACTCTCCCTCCCCTCCGTTTCTCTATTGCATACAGATGTATCTCACTTGAGCAGAGCCATAGCAGGTCCCTCCGGTCGTGCCCTCTTCCTGAAGAACTGGTCAATGGTCTTCGGTTCAGGGACGTGATATGGCAAACCCAGGGTGGACTCTGGAACAAAACAGGAAAATAGTGTCAATTATTTTATTATTTATGACTTGTGCATACGTGTTCCAATGAGGGTTTACTGCAAAGGGCAAAAAAAACTGAATGTCACCTCTGACGAGTCTCTGAGTCTCACTATGTAGCTGCTTCATGGCCTCTTTACTTGCTCGTGCTGCTTTTCGCTCCTGAGGAAACATTACAAGTATATTAAAACGCATTGATCCCAGGGTTCAATGACTTTCAGTACAGCAGTAATTTTAACACATATTCCCATTTACCCAATTTCACTCTTACAACTTGTTTGAACACTGAGCAATAGCACATTCCTAGTTTTTGACTCTGATTTTGAAGACTTTGTGTAGGGAAAACATTGATATATTCTTTTTTCTTTATTTCTTTGTAAGGGTGGTGTAATGTGGCGCCACCTGCAGGTGAGAGTCAGGCAGTGTTCTATTCACATAGAATTTAAGCACTGTTCTTCTCACACTGAGATAAACACACGATGCATGTGATTAGTCGGACTGTAGTGTCAGTGTTGAGGTTTACCACTCGCTGGGGTTTCTCAGACTCCTCTTCATCTTTGAACACAGACGATTCCTATAAATGTAATCAAAGAAAGATTACATTCAAACTCATCACATTTAAAAACAATCACAGTAGTTCCTCTTGTTTTGTAAAGCGCTACACAAACAAGCTAGCCCTATGGGATACTACAACAATCAAATCAGGGGTTGAGTGAATCGTAACATCAGGAACATGATTCTTCAGATGTTATCGTCTGCTGTTGTCACACTCGCCTTGTGTTTCTTCAGCTTCTTCTTGACGGCAGCTGTGATGACATCCAGAGACTCTTCATCATCATCATCATCATCATTGAGACCAGTGTCAAATAGCTCTGTGTCCATGAGAGGAAACCCACTGTCGTTCAGCCGAGAGAGAGACTGCTCCTGAGACACAAGATGTTTAACACTGGAACTTAAAACATTTTATATATTCTGTCAAGGTATGGTCTCTCTATTTCTATCTCTCTCTGACCTCCCTCTCTCTTTGTTCTCACCTCTTCAGGGACCCTCCTCCTTCTCTCCTTCCCTTTGTTCACAGTTTTACTGCGTCTCTCCTTCTGCTCGTGTCTCTGACTTTTGTCCCGCTTTGGTTTGTCTCTGGGTCTCTCCTCTTCCTTCTCTTTCTCCTCATCTTCGTCACTGTCCACAGGAGCACGGTGGATACGGTGCTTTCTCCCCACACTTCTCTTTGCTTCACTTGGCTCAGTGCAGTCTTCATCACTGGAGAGGGATAGCAACAAAGCCTGGGCCGTATGGATATCCTGGTCGCTGTGGAGGCTGGGGTCCTGGCAGGGGTCTGCTGGAGTCTCCTCTTCACTGTCGCTATCACAGATGGCTGGACGACGAGGTTTTCTCTGTGTGACAATGTCCTCTTCCTCAGAATCCACTGTGGAAAAAGAACAGGTCTAACAATGAGTTATGGAGAGGTGTGTGTGTGTGTTGGAGAACGTTTCTCATCTCAGTCAGATGTCTTCAAAATAGCGTTTACCCAGTGGCTCCTGTGTCTTCTCCCCCTCTCCCTGGAGCATGTGTGCATGTATGAGTGCGTGCGTTTACCCGGTGGCTCCTGTGTCTTCTCCCTCTCTGGAGCCGGAGAGCCCATCCCACTGTCAGAGTCGCTCTCAGCTACAGACTGCACAGGAACACACTCTGCCTGCAAACAGATTAACACCAGGCCCCCATAAGAACTGCACGGCAGGCCAGTGGCCACTGAAGTATTACTATAAACTTGCAGCATTGATGGAAGAATCATATGAACTTATCTGGGTGTGTTAAACATCATTTTAAGATTAGCACCTCTATAAAACCACATATTTTACTCAACACTATCATTTAACCAGAGGGGGGGGGGAAGAAAGAGAGAAAGAGAGAGAAAGAGAAAGAGAGAAAGACTTATTACTTGCAACCAATTAAATTTGACTCAAATCTTTGGCCGAGCTAACCCAGTTTTGGTTCAGTCCAATCACTGAACTGGAATCTCAAAATTAAGTTAAATTGAAGTAATCTTTGTTTGAATGTAATTTTTATGATGCAAGTACATAGACAAATATCCATGGACACATAGAGCTTCAAACATCTTGTGAGATTGACACCTCTCAAACAAAGGATTGAAACAACAATGGGAATAAACACATTTAAATCAGGCTGAACACAGTGATGACCTCAAAGTTGATTTGAGCTAAATTTAACATTAGTCATTATATATTTTGATCATTCATCATTTAATCATTTTGTGAAAAACATGCAGTTCCAGGTCTCATGTCTGTTAACAGCAGGAATAGAATAGGATTGGACATCGTATTGTCGATCACTAACCAGGTTCTTAAGAAAGCTCGTCAGCGTCTCTCCTTTCTGCAAAAACGTATAGAATTTACAACTAACTAAGATTCTGCTCAACTTTTATCGCTGCACCACTGAAAACTAACTAGGGACGGGGGCCAATTAGCCTTTGGCTAGAAGCCCTGTGTACTTAACATCGGTTACCTGTAGGTGACAATGTTTTTGTTGTACTGTCCCTGTAAAATAAATAAATAAAAAATAAAACAAAGTTTACTTGTCGGTTCTGCGACTGTGTGGTTTGATAACATCACAGCCAAAGATAGCAAAGCTCTAAACAAGGTGCTCCGCTCTGCAAAGAGGACTGTAGGCTGTGAGCTGCCTGTTCTGGAGGTTCTTTATAAATCCAGACTTTTAAACCGAGCTCTTAGAATAATCAATGACTCTTCTGGCCACCCTGGAAAAGCCATGTTCCAGCTTCTTCCTTCTGGCACAAGATATCGTTCGCTGAGATGCAGGACATCTCGATCTGCTAACAGCTTCTTCCCACAAGCTGTTGTCAGTTTGAATAGAGCAATGTGGTTTTACTGCAAATGGCAAATAAATGAATCTGAATCTGTATTGATAACATCACCCATCTACTCTTCTGCTTTATCCATTGCCAGGTCGGAGGGGCCACAGTCTGAGCAGAGACACAGATTTCCATCTCCAGTGTCCTGGTCCTCCCCTGGTCTCCTACCACTTCCAATATAAACACTACTACACTCTCTCCATCCATCCATCCATCCATCCATCCATCCATTTTCTACCCTTTAATCCATTTCTGGGTCAGGGGGGTGGCAATCAGAGATGCCACCCAAGTCTCATAGCACCAGCCCCTCACTGACCCTCTGCAGGTGGTGAGTCCACAGGAGGGACTACACTCTCTCCATCTCCCAAATGGTTGTGGTGTAGCTAAAACAAGGCCTTTTGACAATAGCACTTTACTGCTTTATATTTAGTCCTAGGCCTTACTGGTCACGGTATTTACCATGAGTTTTAACATGTGATGCTGTATTTTGATAAGAGCACGTTAAATCTAAGGCCGTCTTACATTTAGACCTACAGAAACAACTATTGGCATTAGCGGTCTGAGAACTATATTCAATGAGCGCCATTTCAACAATAGAAACGTGAAACTACAGAATCCAGCATGACTGGAATGTGGTGTAACGTAACAGCGTTGGAAAACAGCCTCATGTCATATGGAGAAGTGTTGGATGATAGTTTAAGCTTACACACGGACAAAGCAAACAGAGTTTATAGCGGCAGAAGAAAGTTAAACTTTAGCTGCTAGAGTCAAGCCTTAGTGATAATTGTTCCTATTATAACTCATCAAATGCCATGTTAGATCTAATCGCATATTTAAGTTCAGGTTAGCCATATAAAAAGTACAGAAACCCTCTGATTGAAGGGTTCATCATGTCATGTACAAGGCAGAAGGCAGGATATGAGCTAGCTTCAGAGCTAACTAGTAAATGTGCAATAAAACACTATGACGGAACGCTTTAGCATTTAGACTAAGATATAATAGGTTGAAATCTGCTCTATGTTCATAAGGCTGTCAAAAAACCCTGGTATTTAGTTAGATACGGACCTTTTGAAAAGGAAGCTCCAGGCTCATCTTTGTCCCAGCTGTCTGCCCCAAACTCGGCCTTTAGCGGCACTTTCCGACGTCCACGTCCAGTGTTGGTGCAGAGGAGAGCTGGTTTGTGGTGTGTAGACTCGCATTTAGAGCAGGGTTGTCCGTGTTTGGCCTGTGTCTGGTCCACTTTAGTCCACTTCGGTCCGAGTTTCGCCTCCTCAGCGCGCCTCTCAAACCTCTTTGAGATTTCGCGCGTCGTGACAGCTGCTCGAACCTCTTCCCCCACTAAGGTGTCAATCATCAGCGTCTCGCACTCTGATTGGTTACTTGGATGTTACTCGCAGCCTCATTGGGTACGGGTAGAAAACCGGGGCAAAGCAGGCGGGCGGTGCTTATAGATATATTTATTAGTAATAGTAAAAATAATAATAATAATAATAATTGTTTTAATATATTGTAAAATTTTATATGTTTTTGTGTGAAGAAGCTCTGTTGATAACGGGGTCTTCTTTGCGCTTTGGCTGTAATATTTAAAGCAGTCGACCAAAGGACGGCTCCAAGTGGAGTGGCCATCGAGTCTACAGTGACGTTACGCACGCACACACACACACACTTACACACGCAGCCAGGAAGGACCAGCCAAGGCCCATAATACAACTAAAGGATCAAAAATACGATTAGATAGCCCTGTTACCTCCTCAGAGTTCACAGCATCAACAACCTTATATGTGCCTTTCTAGTGTGCAGCTAGCTTTGTGAACGTACTATCTTCCCTGGGGCTGTGAAGGCACACTAAATCACTTACATTGTACGGTTTGTGAAAGCCATGATACAGTTTCTGGCTCTCATGGGCAACTGTAGCATTCTACCTTGTGTTATCAAAGGCCACTCCCAGCTTCTCTTCAAGAGAGGAGGCAAAATCCGTCTGAGAAATAGGCAGGCAAAATGTAGGTGTTGATAGGTAAAAAGGGTTGTAACCCGTGTATGCATGAACAGTTCTACGTCATGGTGCTACGTCCCTTAGGACTTCGCTAGTGGATATCACTCGTGACCCCCAGGTCACACGCCAGAGAGATCAAAATAATTTGCTCCAATCACCAGCCACCTTCCTCTATAAATGCCCCTGCACAAGGCCGCACCCCCTCTTTCACTCTGGCGCCGTTTGAGATCTACCACAGTACTACTTCATTCTGAGATGTCTTCCTTGTTCGTCCGAGTTCCCTTCGCCCTCCGGCGTCGGACGTCGTCACTGGATCCAGACGGTGGAGGACTTCACCTCTGTGGGCGCCACCACTCGAGGGAGGAGGAGGATAAAACCCACGTTGTGCCCGCGGATGGACCCGTTCGTCCATTACGCGACACGTGAGCTGCCCCTAGCAGCCAAGAGACCTGCTCTGGGGCACGACATATACTGCAGCGGGCAGGACTGGTCCTGGACCGGTGATCGAGGATTCAGTCCGCATGGCCCTGCAGCCCTCCGCATCCGTGGGGCCCGGCACCAGACCTCTCCTTCTCTCCGAGCGGGACAGGATGTCTTGCCGAGGCTGGATAGATATTATGCCAATGCGGCACAGGTCGTCACATTGGCTATCAACATGACTTTCATCACGGGGGCCCTGGATAGGGCGCTCTCCTCTGGCCAGGCGCTCAGTGGAGACCTCCCGTCACAGGCGAGGACCACCTCGGCGGCGTTCCTGCGCATGTGCCAGACGCTAGCCGTGGATGGTGGCCAGGACACCGAGGATTCAGTCCGCATGGCCCTGCAGCCCTCCGCATTCGTGTGGCCCGACACCAGACCTCTCCTTCCCTCAGAGCGAGACAGGATGTCTTGGCGATGCCGGATAGATGTTATGCCATTGCAGCACAGGCCCTCGCATTGACTAACTACATGGCATTCATCACGGGGGCCCTGGATATGTTGCTCTCTTCTGACCAGGCGCTCAGTGGAGACCTCCTGTCACAGGCGAGGACCACCTCGGCGGCGTCTCTGCGCATGTGCCAGACGCTAGCTGTGGATGGTGGCCGCTCCATGGCAGCAGCCCAAGTCGGGCCAGGCACCTTTGGCTTGGGCTGGCTAATATCAGGGAGGCGGAGAGGAGGCAGCTGCTGGACCTGCCCACCTCTCAGATGTCCCTCTTCGGCCCGGACATGCAGGCCTGGGTAGCGAGACTGGAGTCTGCAGCTAAAGACTCGGCTAGGCTAGCCCCGCACCTAGCACCGAGGCGCGAGGCCCACCAGCCATTACGGAGCCGGGACAGAGGCAGAGAGCGTTGGCCCGGGAGGCATCCTGACCCGTATCCGCGCTCTGTTATCTATCGTCCCCCCTTGACGAGGCCCCCGGGTCCAGACAGACCCATGGGTGGCTCGCGGGAGCAACGCACCCACCACCGACCTCCCTATGGTAGAGGAGGCCGGGGTGGAAAAATGTTTCCTTCAATAAAGGCCGACCGGCATTTCCATTACTTTTCTGAGTCTGATTTGGGGGTATGTAACATGTCAAATATTGTGAATTCTGATTGTGTTACTTCCCGGGCACATAACGTTGCTTCGCTAGGCCTGCAGCCCCAGAGAGGGGCGTGCAGTGCACTACGAGCTCCGGTTTCTCTGATCCATACTATGCCCTCCCAGAGAGAGGTCAGGCGGAGGGATCTGGTGAGTGATATGTGTGTGCTTCGGCCGAACGCGTGTTAGCATTTCTGAGCTACAGGGCTAACACGGGGTTTCCCACTCCAGGGGCTCGCCCCCCGGCGCTCACGGTGTGACGCAGGGGGCCCCCCGGTCCTTTCGTCCACCCCCCCTCCCTGCTAGGAACACCAGGAGAGGGCGGGGCCGTGACGTCTCGTGTTCCATCTCCCGTTCCGCCCCTCACAGATTTATACAACATCTGGAGGGAGCAGGGCCTACTGACAGATATTTGGCTGGAGAAAACTCTGCGCAGAGGTTACTCGCTGCAATTTTTCCGAAAGCCACCACCATTCCGAGGCGTACGGGCAGTACGCTCTCAGGTACGGGGATCGACAGAGGCACTACAAGCGGAGGTCTCCTCTCTGCTGAGTCGAGGCGCAGCAGTGGAGGTAGACCCGCAGGACGCCACCAGGGGGCTGTACTCCCCTTACTTCTTAGTGCCAAAGAAATCAGGCGGGGTGCATCCCATTCTGGATCTGCGCGTGTTAAACGAGTGCATTTCCAAACGACAGTTTCGGATGCTGTCCACAAGGCAGCTCCTCGAGTGTGTCAGGGAAGGAGACTGGATGTGCTCCATAGACCTGACAGATGCGTACTTCCACGTGCCGATAGTACCGGAACACAGGAGGTTCTGCGCTTCGCAGTGGGAGAGAGGAATTACGAGTACTGTCGTTTTCCCCTTGGGCTACGCACTCGCGCCGTGGAGCAGGGGTAAGAATTAATCTACATAGACGTCGGGTTAATTCTGGCCTCATCCAGGGAAGTGGCCGTGAGTCATACGCACTGGGTCCTGTCCCACATACAGCGCCTGGGCTTTGTGGTTAACAGGGAGAAAATTAACAGTTACCTTTGTAACTTAAGTTCTACGAATAGGTGCACGTGATATCCCACTAGCGAAGTCCGCTAGGGGACGTAGCACCATGACGTAGAAGCAGGCTGCAACCGGCTCAGCGCATGATCTATCTCGGTCTGCAGCTAGACTCTGTGACATTCCGTGCTGCATGGTCCGTGGACAGACGGATGAACACTACCCGTCTGCCCGGGGAGGTTCTGGCGGGCCCCAGAGTCCCCGCTCGGCGCCTCAGGTCCCTGCTGGGAATGATGGCGGCGGCTCATGCTGTGGTGCGGCTAGGCCTTCTCCACATGAGGAATTTTCAGAGGTGGTTCTCACGCCTCAGGCTTCACCCCTCCCGGGACGGGGGGAGGCTGATCTGGGTTCCCCAAGTGGCAGCATCGAACATCAGGTTCTGGCTCACTCCGGGTCTTCTACGGGACGGAGTGACTCTGGCCGGCGCCGTGTCTCACGTGGAGATGTTCACGGACGCGTCGCTCGAAGGATGGGGCGGGGTCCTCGGCCAGAGTTCTGTAGGAGGCTGCTGGTCGGACTCAGCCCGTCACATCAACCTGCTGGAGATGGAGGCAGTGCACAGGGTACTGCTGCCCTTTGCTCCTCAGCTGCAGGGGAGACACGTGATGGTGCGCTCAGACAACACCACTGTGGTCTCTTATCTGATCAGGCAGGGGAGCACCAGGTCCCCCGCTCTCCATCGCATGGCAAAGGTGACGCTGCTGTGGGCGGCGCTTCACCTCCTGTCTCTCAGGGCGCGCCACGTCCCGGGGGTCCGGAACGTGGGGGCCGACAGGATGTCCAAGGGGGGGGCCCACTCCAGGACGAGTGGGGCCTGGCCCCAGGGGTGGCTGCGGAGATCTGGCGGAGGTTCGGCCGTCCAGTGGTCGACCTTTTTCGCCAGTGCAGGAAACGCACAGTGCCCGTCCTGGTTCGCCTCAAGGGCCGCGGACCAGCCGCCTTTAGACGTGGACGCTCTGGCTCATTACCCCTGGCCAGGGGGCCTGCTGTACGCGTTCCCCACCAGTGCGTCTCCTGCCGGTCCTGCTGCGGAGGATCGAACAGGAGAGGAGGTCGGTGATCCTGGTGGCGCCGGACAGTCCGCATGCTCGGTGGTTCCCCTTCCTGAGGGGCATGGCGGTGATGGAGCCCTGGGCCCTCCCGGACGAGCCGGGGGCTCTAGTCCAGGGGGGGAGGAGCCCTGTTTTCACGCCCGATAATCGGCCGCAGGCTCTGGGTTGGAGGCTGAGAGGCGGAACCTCGTAGACCTGGGTCTTCCCCCTGTGGTGGTGGAGACCACTCAGGGGGCGAGGGCGCCGTCCACTGTGAGGGCCTACGCCACGAGGTGGAGGCTCTTTAGCGACTGGTGCGGTTTTCGTTCCTGGGATCCCAGGCGTTGCCCGCTGGAGGGGGTCCTGGGATTCCTACAGGAGCTCTTGACAAGGGGAGGGCTGTCGCCACCTTGGCGGTGTTCGCGGCAGCCATTACTTCGGGTCACAACGGATTCGGGGGGTTCACAGCCCGCTCTCATCCGTTGGTTAAACGTTTTCTGCGGGGGGCACGCAGGAGGAGGCCCCCGCTCCAGAGAACGCCCCGGTTTGGGACCTCAGGGTGGTCCTTAGGGGGCTGTCGGGTCCGCCTTTTGAACCGGCGGCGGAGGCGAGTCCCGAGTGTGTCGCTTAAGACGGCCCTCTTGTTGGCGTTGGCGTTGGCGTCTGCTAAGAGGGAGGGCGACTTGTGTGCGCTCTCTGTCCATGCGTCTTGCCTGTCCTTGGAGAGGGCGACGGCATGGTGGTATTGTGGCCCAATCCGGCTTTTCTCCCCAAGGTCATCACGTCGGCCTTTAGGTCGAGAGTCATCAGGATTAGGGCTTTCTATCCGCCACCGCATGCCTCCCCCGAGGAGGAGCGGCGGCACCTTCTGTGTCCTGTCAGAATGCTGAGGCATTACCTGGCCATGACGTCGTCATTCAGGTTGGGTGGCCAGCTGCTGTGTGTCTGGGCCCCAAGAACAGGGGCGCCCTGCTGTCGGCTCAGCGGCTGGCGCACTGGGTTGCCACGGCTGTGCGGCGGGCGTATCAGACGCAGGGTCTGGCCCTCCCGGTGGGCTTCAGGTCGCATTCCACGCGTGGGATGGCGGCCTCTACGGCCCTTCTCAGGGGGGGTGTCGGTCGAGGACGTATGCCGTGCGGTTTCTTGGGCTTCGTCCTCCTCTTTCGTCCGGTCTTATCTTTGGATGTGTCGGACCGGGCGGTGGCCGATTCCGTGCTGAGTGCAGCGGACTGAGTTAGACCGTTAGGTCCCTCCTCTGAGGGGGCCTTCGGTTTACTTTCCGCCCTGATTCAGGAGCTCTTGGGAGAGGCATCCTACAGGTGCGGTACATATATGTGTGTTTTGGTCGGTCTGGTAGTCCACGTCAGGAGCCCTTGGGAGAGGCGTCCTGTGACTACGGATGACCTATATCTGTGTTACGTGGGGGTATCCTTGGTAGGAGTGGCCCTGTAACACGCATTGTTTCTTCTGCCCTGAGTCCTCTCACTTTGTGAGGGTCTTGCTCGGGCGGAGCTCCAATCACCCTTCGCTGGCCTGTTGGGAGTACATTTTCCTACGGCCTCCGCGTTGTGTCCCACTAGCGAAGTCCTAAGGGACGTAGCACCATGACGTAGAATTAATAGTTACTTAATGTAACTTAAGTTCTACGAATAGGTGCGTAGTCCCTTAGCTACGAGCCCATCAGGCCAGCCCGGCTTGGCAGAGTTCAAGAGGGGGTGCGGCCTTGTGCAGGGGCATTTATAGAGGAAGGTGGCTGGTGATTGGAGCAAATTATTTTGATCTCTCTGGCGTGTGACCTGGGGGTCACGAGTGATATCCACTAGCGAAGTCCTAAGGGACTACGCACCTATTCGTAGAACTTAAAATATATTTAATAGTTACATTAAGTAACTATTAAATATATTTTATGCAAAAGCCACATGTTTGAGGTAGTTTTCCCATTTACCACCACAGGAAAACAATAATTTTGCGAGCTGATCAATGAGGCAAGAGCTCTGGTGTGTGTCGTCTGGTGCACACTGGGGTAGTCTTGCAGAGTTTTTCCAATGTGGTTTTACTGCAAATGGCAAATAAATGAATCTGAATCTGAATCTGAGGGTACGATTAAACCACTCAACCATACCATCAGACTTTGGATTGTATGAAGTCATGCATGTAAGACTGAACATAAACTCTGCATGATCTCTACCTCAAACTGTCTGCCCTGATCGCTATGAACAGTCTTCGGAACACCATGCAGAAGTACATAATCATCAAACAGACACTGAGCCACGGTCAGAGCAGCCTGACCAGGCAATGCATACAGATTGACAAACTTTGAAAAATAATCATCATTCACATAGCGATTCCCTTCTGAAGTCACAGGAAGTTAAAAAGTTATCATAGCCACATGCTGGCACTGATGCACTATCTGCAACTGCAACCGCATCAGTGCCCTGTGTTTAGGTACAGGGGCTTTGACATGGGACTCTCTGTTCACACCTATGCCTAATGTCTTTGAGCAATAACAGACAGTTCTGGCCTGTTCCCCCACACTCTCTCCACTAAAAACAGGGACTCCCTTGCAACTGGCTCAATAACTCAGGAACCAGGAACAGCCTGGGGAACTCTGCCCACAATTACTGCAGCCACCGCGAGCCACGTAACTGCCCCATTGGTGGACGAGAGCCCCTAGCCCTGATTCAGTCCAATACATTACTGTATTGCTTCTCAATGTACTGTAATAGACCATCTGAAGCCTGGCAGTACAGTCACTGTTATCCATCAGTGTATTCCAGTGTTCCACAACCACAAGAGGAGCCACAGGCGAAGAGGGCACAGATTCCTACTGGGCATCAGTATGAGCAAAGTGCAGCACCGGGGAGGAGTTTATCACATTAACGCCAGTTATATAGAGGTCCAGTTCCAAAATCTATCGGGCCCTCAAGCTCAACAGGGTCTGCTTTCCCCACTGATTCTGCCAAGCCCATTCCCTTGAGGTTTCGCAATGGGGTAACCATTCAAACACACACGCTTAACTCATTCTAGGCAATGGGGGGGAAGTGTCTTGCCTAAGGACACAACAGCAGTTTGGCAACAGTCGCCCCACTGTGGCATCAGGTGTTCCCAGAGGTTGGTGGAGAAAGTCTTGTGGTAGGCTCGAACCCACGACCTTCATGCCCAAAGACCAATGCTGAGCCACTGTTGCCCCATATATAGGGACTACCATAAAAGAGTCATAGTTACTCCCGTCGTTTACCAACGCTTCATTGAATTTCTTCACTTTGACATTCAGATCATTGGGCAGAATTCATATTTGTGTCAGTCCTGAACAATAGACATGCCTCAAAGTCCTAAAAGAGGCTTTTGATCTGTCGATGTAATGTCTGAACTGACGCTCACCAGCCCATAGTAGGGCTGGGCGATATGGCAAAAAATCTCAATTTTATTTCCTGCTTTAGACAATTTTGATTTTAAATCAAAATTTTCATTAAAGTCACCAAAGACAGACTTTGCCCCTAAAAACATGCTTTGCTCTTTCTGCTCAATATTCAAGTTTCAAAACTATTATTTATTTGTTCCCCCCTATATGTATTATAAAAGTCTTGTACAGACTGTGCTGATATTGCAAGTATAATTCATTTACTGCTGGAACTCTCACAATATTCGATTTCACGATTTTCACATTTTTCACAAATTCATTTTTTTCAAAAGCCGATTAATTGCCTAAATTCGATTTATAGCACAGCCCTAGCCCATAGATATTTATCAAATGTAGCCCAAAGCTTTTGAGTAGTAAGCGACTGACAAGCATAAAGAACTGCTCTCTCCAGCCCATCTTTATCCTGAGCTAACACTAACTACATTTCTTATTATCAACAACTCATTTAATATGTTTCAGTCCGGCTTTAGACCCCACCACAGCTTTCGTCAATGTAACGTTATCCCGCTGAACACTGATGCAGGCAAAGTCTCAATCTTAATCTTGTTAGATCTAAGTGCTGCCTTTGACATGGTCGACCATGAGATCCTCACACAGAGACTAGAGGACTAGGTTGGTGGACTAGGGCCTACCTTGAAGACAGGAAGTACTTTTTGCATATTGGAAACTGTGTCACAAATCATATGACCCTGACCTGTGGAGTACCACAGGGGTCAATCCTGGAACCTGGGTTCAATCTCTGCCGTTAGGTCAGTTAATAGGCAGTTACAACGTGTCCTATCACAGCAGGAGAACATGGACTAGTGGACTCACTCTTCCACAGCATCCAACAGATCAGATTAAGATGAAAAGATCCTTTATTCATCCCACAGTGAAGAAATTTCAGCTCGGTGTGTTGATGCAAAACAACTTCCTTCAGCTAGACATAGAAAAAACCTAAGTGATTGTCTTTGGCCCCCAGAAACAACAATTTGTTTCTGGGGGCCAAAGACAATTCACTTTAGGAGCGTCATCAGTCACCTACAATCCCTCTCCTTAAAACCTTTAAATCAGGTCAGCAATCTAGGGGTAATACCCGACTCACACTTCATGACCTCCATCAAAGTACATAAGTGACATGTTAGTCCCATATGAACCAGCTCGGACTCTGAGGAGCACTAGGATTGGACTCCTGTTAGTGCCCAGAACTAAACATGGGGAGGCTGATTTTCAGATTCATGCTGCTACAATCTGGAACAATCTTCCTGAATATATGAGACAAGCTTCTTTGACAATTTTTTAATCCAAGTCAAAAACAGTTTTGTTTAGCTGTGCAAACAACTTTTGTATCTTTCTTTTTAATGTACCATGGTTATTTATGATCTTAATGCCTTGTGGGACTATTTCTATCTTGTTTTGTTCAGCACTTCGAGTTGCCTTTTGTATGAATTGTGCAATACAAAAGAACTTGCCTTGACTTGCCTAAAGTCAGGCATGGTCACTATGTGGGTGGATGAGAGCACTGATTTAAGATGACCAAAAGAAGCATCACAGTCCTCAGTCCAATCAAAAGGGCTTTAACAAAGTGCCTGTAATATGAACTCAGTCCCAGGAAAACTCTCACCTCTGTGGGCGGACGCGACGTGAGCCATGAAAAAGGCGCTTGAAAAATCCAGTGTATCACCCCATCAACCAACAGAGCTGTCACATGGCGATTCATCTCCTTCCTCTTCTCACGGGGAAGTGTGGTAAGCATGTCGTCTCAGAGGTGGGGTGTCACCAGTGTTAATGTGGTGCTTGACCAGAGTACATGTACCCGTTACTGCCTTACTATTTCTAAGTATGTCTATGTACTCTACCAGTAGTGCTTTCAACTGCATGACCTGGTCTGAACTGGCAGGTAAGACTGCTAAAGACACCGAAGGCACTGCATCAGACCTTACAGAGGCTACAGTAACACTACCTGGTGCAGGAAGCAGCACCATGTCCCCCTCCCTAACAGAGAAAAAAAAACCTAAAAGTGTGCCCCCTTGTATCACTAGGTTCACCTTGGTGGGGTTTAAAAGTCGGGCTAAAGAGGGATCCTACGGTCACGTGACTAGTAGCCACCGCAGCCATACTGGAGGACAAACTAGGCGAGTAACAGCCATGCTAGCTACTTATAACTGGACGTTCAAAACTAGAACTCTCTCGAACCACATGAAATTTGAACTGAAAGAATGAACTGAAAGAATTTAAAAAATCAGGAGTTAGTTACCAAAATATATTCTCAACCTAAATCCATAATCAGATCCTCTACAAATGCCCTAAAATGTATTATTAATGTTGATGGTTACTTCCGGGTTTTCCGCGGTTGCATTCTGTTGCATTAAAACAGTATTTTTGTCATGAAAACGTTAACAGATAGTACTACGACCTGTCCCAGTGGATCCTGGACTACCTCACAGACAGATCCCAGTTTGTGAGAACCAGGGACTTTGTGTCTGAAGTCCTGACCTGCAGTGTGGGGGCCCCCAGGAAACTGTCCTTGCGCCCTCTACACTGCGGACTTCAGACACAACACGGACAGTTGTGTCCTACAGAAGTTCTCAGACGACTCTGCCATCATCGGACTCAGCTCCGAGGACGATGACGCAGAGTACACAGGAGTAATTCAGGACTTTGTGGACTAGTGTCAGCGGAACCACCTCCTCATCAACGCGGGGAAGACCAAGGAGATGGTGGTGGATTTCCGCAGACGTCACTCTGCTGCTCCAGCTCCAGTGAACATCCAGGGAAAGGACATTGAGAGAGTGGACTCTTACAAGTACCTGGGTGTTCATCTGAACCACAAACTGGACTGGACTCATAACACAGACGCCCTCTTCAAGAAGGGCCAGAGTCGCCTCTACCTACTGAGGAGGCTCAGGTCTTTTGGAGTGCAGGGGCCACTCCTGAAGACTTTCTATGACTCTGTGGTGGCATCAGCCATCTTGTACGGTGTGGTCTGCTGGAACAGCAGCATCACAGAGAGGGACAGGAGGAAGCTGGACAAGGTCATCAGGAAGTCCAGCTCTGTCCTTGGCTGTTCCCTGGACACAGTGCAGCAGTTGGGGGACAGGAGGGTCCTGGACAAACTAACATCTATGCTGGACCATGACTATCGCCCCCTGCAGGACACTCTCTCTGCTCTGGAGAGCAGCTTCAGTGACAGACTAATTCACCCTCGCTGTGTGAAGGAGAGGTTCAGTAGGTCTTTCCTTCCTGCTGCTGTCAGACTGTACAATAAGAACTGCTGAGCCTGTAAATTTCATTCATCTGTAAATAAGTAAATTCTTAAATCATGTGCTATGTGCAATACTGCAACTTCAGGATGTCACAGAACAATGTCACTTTACCTTATCTACTGCACTACCTTATCTACCTTATCCTGCACTACCTTATCTACCTTATCCTGGACTATTTAACTGTACAGTATATAACTGCACTACTACTACATATATATATATATATTTTGACTGGTATTGAAGCATTTTCAGCATCTACAGCTAGTTATGTTTGCTAAGAAACATAGCTACTACTTATTTGTACAGTGCCTTGCGAAAGTATTCGGTCCCCTTGAACCTTTCAACATTTCGCCACATTTCAGGCTTCAAACATAAAGATATAAAAATTAAATTTTTTGTCAAGAATCAACAACAAGTGGGACACAATCGTGAAGTGGAACGAAATTTATTGGATAATTTAAACTTTTTTAACAAATAAAAAACTGAAAAGTGGAGCGTGCAATATTATTCGGCCCCCTTGCGCTAATACTTTGTAGCGCCACCTTTTGCTGCAATTACAGCTGCAAGTCGCTTGGGGTATGTCTCTATCAGTTTTGCACATCAAGAGACTGGAATTCCTTCCCATTCTTCCTTGCAAAACAGCTCGAGCTCAGTGAGGTTAGATGGAGAGCGTTTGTGAACAGCTGTCTTCAGCTCTTTCCACAGATTCTCGATTGGATTCAGGTCTGGACTTTGACTTGGCCATTCTAACACCTGGATACGTCTATTTGTGAACCATTCCATTGTAGATTTGGCTTTATGTTTTTGATCATTGTCCTGTTGGAAGATAAATCTCCGTCCCAGTCTCAAGTCTTTAGCAGACTCCAACAGGTTTTCTTCCAGAATGGTCCTGTATTTGGCTCCATCCATCTTCCCATCAATTTTAGCCATCTTCCCTGTCCCTGCTGAAGAAAAGCAGGCCCAAACCATGATGCTGCCACCACCATGTTTGACAGTGGGGATGGTGTGTTCAGGGTGATGAGCTGTGTTGCTTTTACGCCAAACATATCGTTTTGCATTGTGGCCAAAAATTTCGATTTTGGTTTCATCTGACTAGAGCACCTTCTTCCACATGTTTGGTGTGTCTCCCAGGTGGCTTGTGGCAAACTTTAAACGAGACTTTTTATGGATATCTTTGATAAATTCCATGCCTTCCATAAAGGCCAGATTTGTGCAGTGCACGACTGATTGTTGTCTGCAGTTCATCCAGAGTGATCATGGGCCTCTTGGCTGCATCTCTGATCAGTCTTCTCCTTGTTTGAGATGAAAGTTTGGAGGAACGGCCGGGTCTTGGTAGATTTGCAGTGGTCTGATACTCCTTCCATTTCAATATAATTGCTTGCACAGTGCTCCTTGAGATGTTTAAAGCTTGGGAAATCTTTTTGTATCCAAATCCGGCTTTAAACTTCTCCACAACAGTATCTCGGACCTGCCTGGTGTGTTCCTTTGTCTTCATTGTTCTCTCTGCGCTTTAAACAGAACCCTGAGACTATCAAAGAGCAGGTGCATTTATACGGAGACTTGATTACACACAGGTGCATTCTATTTATCATCCTCAGTCATTTAGGACAACATTGGATCATTCAAAGATCCTCACTGAACTTCTGGAGTGAGTTTGCTGCACTGAAAGTAAAGGGGCCGAATAATATTGCACGCCCTACTTTTCAGTTTTTTATTTGTTAAAAAAGTTTAAATTATCCAATAAATTTCGTTCCACTTCACGATTGTGTCCCACTTGTTGTTGATTCATGACAAAAAATAAAAATTTGAAATCTTTATGTTTGAAGCCTGAAATGTGGCGAAATGTTGAAAGGTTCAAGGGGGCCAAATATATATTGTATATATTGTGTGTGCTCCCTGTGCTCTTGCTACTGTCCTATATGTGTGCTGCAACATAAACATTTCCCCACTGTGGGACGAATAAAGGAATTCTTATCTTATCTAAAGGTACCCAGCTTTGTACCTTCAAAAATACCCAATACATATGAGGGGAGTTGTACTGTATTAGGGAAAGGTGCTGTGACATGACTGGCAAAGGCATCATTCACATGGGGCCGCAGAGTTGTTGTAGATGGGGTCTGGCCCACTCCACAATGTTGGTCTGGAGTGTTGAAAAAGTGTTGACGATATTCCGACAGTGTTTCAGGTTCTGTCTCTCTGGAGAGTCAGAGCGGGGATTGGCACCGCTGCCACCAATGTTAACAAGGGTATGGGAAGTAGATTATAGATGAAGCCAGATTGTTTGAGGTAATTTATTATTCTCCACACTCCGGTGGAGTGCCCGGGTTGGTATTGCATGTTAGCGCACATGCTCATGGACGTTTTCAAGGAAGTCGCCTGGAACTCCCAAAGATCTATGGAAAACTCGCCTGTATTTGGGCATCGTCTGGTCCTCCCGGTTCTGCGCAGTAGATGATGTCCCATAATGCGTTGCGCCAAATACACGTGTGTGGGTCTCACACCGGGTCTCACACCGGGTCTGACGCACGTGCACAGAGGGGCTCGGCTGCGCTCTGACCAATCAGAGCAGTTCATCGGAGCGGGAGTTAGAGCGAGAGCCAGACGAGCAGAGGTTGTGGCACTAAAGTGTAGATTTAAAGAAAACCGAAGGATTTAAGAAGAAAAAAAGTTCAGGAGGACAAGGGACTTTATTAAAGCTGTAGGTTCTCTGTCAGCTGAGGTTGAGCTGTTTTAATATGCATTGAGTTCTATGGGGAAAATTTCTGGGTAGCCCATGTCACAGGTTTAAAAGTGTCTGTTGAGGGGGTGTGATCATTAAAAGGGAAACTGGATAAAAAGGGGATAAAAGGATCCATAAAAGATGATAAAAAACCCGCAGTCCACTCGTTTCTCCCCACTGGTCTCCGGTCTTCTCCGTCCCGGGACCGGGCCGCAGTCCCGCCAGCCGCTCGCCGACCACGGGTTGCCACCGGGCACCCGCGGGGGAGAGCCGGCACATCCCGGTCTCTCTGTGGGCCTAGCCCGGGCGCGCACGCGCCAATGCGCTATCAATGCGCCCCCCCTCACCGGTGCCGCTCTCCCCGCTGGCCCGTGGTCTCTGGCTGGCGGTGCTCGTCCTTGGCCCGGTCCTGTGTCCTCCTCCTTTGGACTGGCCTGTCTCTCTTCCTCTCTCTGTCCTCCCGTCCTGCAGTGCCCGCCCCCAATTAAAAGGTCTTGATTAAAACAGGTGCGGGTTAGGGGAAGTGTCCAGGGAACAGTGATAAAATGCATGCATTAAAACCATAAAAACACACAAAACACATCACAAAAATAAAAGCAGTAAAAAGTCCTTTTTAAAAGTCCACTTTCCCACACCCACGTGAATTTTGTCTGGTTTAGTCTGCAGTACCGCGAGAATCCCCTGTGCACATGAGTTATTCAGCACCA